>JANHFX010016409.1:0-10536 GCA_027560015.1 Chloroceryle amazona
CAGGCTGCCCAGAGAGGTTGTGGAGTCTCCTGCTCTGGGGATTTTCCAGCCCCATCTGGATGGGATCCTGTGTGACCCGCCCTGGGTGACCCTGCTCTAGCAGGGGGGTTGGACTCAAAGATCTCCAGGGTCCTTTCCAACCCCTGACATCCTGTGAATACTGGAAAGCTCTGAAGTGTTTCATAATGAGCAGCAGAGCCGACTGAACCAGGAGATAGTCCCCATTCTGCTAACTTGCAAAGCCACACTCTAGAACAGGCAAGAAATTTAATGCCTTCTATTTTCTCCCCCTTCTCCCAGTTGTATGCAGGGCTAAGGATCCACAACAACAGCCACATCCCAAAAATCCCTACAGTGAGCCTGCACCTCTCCAAACTGGCAACACATGCAGCCCAGGTGAGCAGGTTTTACTTCAGTTACATGTTAGACATCAATGAAGCAACCAATACAATTGAGATAAGGAGATCTATATCCCACAAAAACAGGAACATGCAAAGGCTCTGCAGTCATAGATTGAGCCACAATTCCTTCCATGCTGCCATGGCTGAGAAAGTCAAGGCAGCTACTGGATATATCAATGGGAAGTCCAATTTTCCTGCCTTAATTGCAATGGCTTCTCATGGAGCATTATGATGGTATTTTCTTTGTCCTAACGTGGCCAGCCAATGCCTGTGCTTTTGCAAGGGATCTCACAAATTCCAAGTCCAAGAAAGCTACACAAGTGATCTGAATCTAGAAGCAGTGCGGAGAAGGAAAAGGAAAAAAAAAAAAGCAACACTTCTATACATCATAAAAGGGAAGCTTAATAAAGAAAATAACCACGATTTCCCATGCAGGTATTAAAAAAATAGTAATTTCTTGATGATGCACTTCAGTTAAACCAGAAAGTTTGAACTTGACACAAGAATTAGGGATAGATCGACCCAAATTGATTGTTAGGCTAACGTGGCAGGCATTACATTACTGTCATGTAATCATTCTCTCACTTGTTAAGGTGCTCTTTTAATCTAGAAATAAATTCATATATAAAAGAATACTTCTGTAATTTCGCCTTTGGGTGAGCAAAAAGACAGCAGAGCACAATGTTGAAATAGAAAAAAAAATAAGAAATATAGATCTCAGAGCTTATAGTAACAGAAAACATCAAATCCTTATGAGGTATACAAAATCATTAAGGCTGGAAAAGACCCTTGATCCTTTTTAACCTACGATCTAAAAATGTCAATTAATTCAAGGTGAAAAAGCAGCTCTCTAAGCAGAGCCAGAAATGGAAAATTGCCACTGGTCTCAATACAAAGCAACTCGACTGAGAATTGCTGTTTGATTAAAGCCCAAAGACTCTGACCAAAGCAGAGTCTGCCTTGTCTTGCCAAAGTGCTGGCAGTCATCCTTTGGCTTTTCTAGACTTAAGGAAGAGACAAACCTCCCCCCACATACTGCTGTATTTCCAGTATGCATTCTAAAGCTTGGTTTAATTTGTATCTTTCAATTGATGAAGACACCCAGTATTAAAGAGATCCAATATATCACATTAACGTGGACAAAATACGAGCTATTGTTCCTGAACATGTACACTGAGAGGAAGACACACTGGTGAAAGTTCACAGGCACTAAAATTCTCAGGAGATTTCAATTTTTCTCCATTCCCTTTGTTATGTTTTTGAACCTCAGCACAGTTGGCCATGCAAATAAGCTCGCATTTAGAAGAACCCAAACATATTCTCATACTTACCAAGGAAACAACTAATGTGAAGAGCCAGGCATAGATGAAGAAGTAGTCTCCCCCTATTTTAATAATGTAAAGCAGAAGGGATGTCACTGGCAACAGAATACATTGAGTCACGATAAACTTCTTGATAGCATCCTTAAAAAAAAATCCCAGCGTCTGCAAAGAAAGGATATCGGTGACATTTTCAGTCTGAGCATCAATGTGCCCCAGGGTTAACAAACTGCTCCCTTCAGTGGATGCACAGAAACAAAACAAATTGCAAAATAACAGTACCAATGTGATTAGGAAAGGAGAGTTGGTTAAGAAAAGGTGGAAGAATCTTTTGACCTCCTCTCCTGGTAGCTGTGGCTCTTCACCTCCCCAAGGGTTCTGAGGCCATGCAGATGCACTCAGACCCAGCTGACCCAGACCCTTACTTTGTGCTGCACATATATACTTCTTTAAAGGAGGAAAGAAACAAATTAAGCTTTTCTGTCCTTGAATTCCTTTACCAATCTATATCTAGACACAACGTGATTTTTAGAAGATAGAAAACTCAAAGAAACTAAGCTACTGTAAAATATTTTGTCTTTAAAAAAAAATTGCCTCCGTTCATCTGAACTGAATAGATGCCTCAGACTTCCATGAGTGTTGGAAACACAAATCAGAGATAAACCCTCAATTTTAGACCAGTCTTTGTGTAGACATATTGACTCCAGTGACACAGCAAGCACTCTGGTGAGGTGTTCTTGCTAAAGGACCATCAGTAGTAACAACATTGTACAGGCAGATGCCCACACAACTGGAGCCTGGCTCCCTGCCTGCCTTTCACGTTCCCAGGGAGCCTGGGCTACCTTTTCAGCACAACAGTCCTGTCGCTAGAAAAGCAAGACTTGGGGCTCTCATTCACACTCAGCAGTGCTCCTGTATGAAAGAAACTCTGTGGGTCATCCTGGGCCAAGGAAAAACTGCTTCCTTTTGATCAAGACTCTTAAACCGGTACAAGCCAGGAGAGAAAAAACAAAACACACAGCGGTGTGTTCCTCCTTTCTTTCTTCCTCAGCTCAGCCAGAAAAAGGCCTGTTGTAGAGCTCTTCCCATTTTTAGCTTAAACAGCTGAAGAAACAATCAATACAACCTAGAACTCTGTTAACAGAAGCACGCTGCCAGCACTGGGCTTCCTAAAACTCATCAAGTACAATCCATTTACCTTGTTTACATTTTAGCTCCTTCTTTACTTCCAGCTCCACAATCTAAGAGGAGTAGAGTTATAAAACTGCATGGTGTCTTTCATCTTTGCCCCACCTTTCCTGGTTTTTAAATCAGATGTGACTTCAAGAGAAGTCATAATTTTCAGCAAGGAAGAAAGAGGCTCAACATCAATTGAGAATCATTGCTAGAAATTCCAAAGTCTGGGCCAGCACCAGGTGTGAATTTGGCTTGTTCACCCATGGTCTGAGCTGAAAGGTGGAGATTGGACTATGAGATAGAATAGTGACTGTTAGAAGTTACACAGATGTTTTTAGAAGCACCAAGTCTTTTTGTAAGACCAGAGAGCTAAGTGGATACAAAAAGAGTTCCAAGCTCAAGAATTATAGCTAACTAGAACAATCTTCAGGTCTGCTTCCCAAAGCCTGGAGCAGGAGCTGCCACTGGCACAGTATCCAAACATCAGGGCTGGGTTGAGTGGGGGTAAGCAAACAAGCCTTGCTCTTTCCAGGAATGCACACAGATTTCAAGCCAAAACTGTGCAGTAAGAAATTTCATAGTTGGGCTTCCCTGGAAAAAAAAAAATAGTATGCTACTAAATAATTGATGTGAACAAAAGTAATCCAAGATGTACCAGGATCTACACACTTCTGTTTTAAAGGCGATTGAGAGAGGGTGCAAACTGGACCAGTGAATTCAGAGCTCTTTTCTCACTGATTGTCTTACTTAATTTTATGAAAAGGAGTAAGAAACATCATAGAAACTGACTGATTCCACTTCTTTAGGCCTAGCTCAGTTTTCCTGCCTCTGTAGAAACTGGAAGATGAAACTGGCAAATAGCAGAGCACCTCTACCCTTATCAGAATGAGCCAAACAGCTTTAGTCCATGTCTGCTACCCACCCGAATTTCATTCTACTTTAAAAATAGGAAACTCTTTAAGTAGTCTTGGTACAGAAAGTACCAACACTAAGCTGGGTCCAAAAGCAAAAAAGTCCTATGCTCCGACATGAAATGGCTGACTGAAGCTCCTCTTCCAAAAGGAAAATCTGATGTCATGAGAAACTGGTACAGAAACAGGTTACATGAAACTGGTGAGAGAAATTAAGAACACCCAGGCTGCTAATGAGCACCTAACAAAAGTACAGACAGAGAGACGAATTCTCTAACTTAGTAAAGGCTGACACAAGAAATTAACAAGCAGAACAAAATGAGAAGGAAAGCAATTTCTTCTGTTTGCTTCATCTGTTCAGTGTCCACGAATCAGAACCTCCCCTGTCAAGCAGAGACCCCGAGCTCTCAGTAAGGGCAGACGACAGACGAAGAACGGTGCACCCAAAAGGAACAGCAGAAGTTGGAAGTGTTCCTTGTTGCACCACTAGAATACCCACCTCTCTGCTCAGAGGCACGGGCTCCTGCAGCCACGTTCTGGTGTGGCAGGGGTACTACTGCAACAGGAACAAACTGCCACTGCTCTGATTTTCACCCAGTGTGAGCAGGAACATTCCCAAAGCTGCCGTTCTTTGGCACAGATGGGGACACACCAGTCCATCTAACCAAGCAAACCCACTGAAGACATTGGGTCAGTAAAAGTGCCACCTACAATACCTGCTGGTTGAAGCCATGTTTCTCCTCTATGACAAATGTGTTGTATAAACTCCAGGGGAGCCCAGTCACCGCGCTGAAGAGTGTTGCCAGCAGCAGAAATACCAGGGACTGAACAATCTAAAAGAAGAAAACAAATCTGGTGTTTACTGACCTGTAGTAACATTCAGATTCCAGGGGTTGAAAATGGATTTTAAGTCACTGGTTCAACTCAAACTGGTTAGAAGATGAGGCTAGATAAATTCATAGAAATTAACATTCTTAATTTGTTATTAAATTGTTAATTTATTATTAAAAATAACATCTTTGTGATGATTAGATTAGTGCTCACTGCAATAGCTTACTGTGCTAAATAAATAAAAAAAAAAATATCCTGATGAAACATTAAAATAAAAACTAAGGATTTGAGACAATAATTTGGATGTGTGCCTCATCCACAGCACAAAGACAACGGAAGCAAATTTCTTACCCTTTCATTGTGCAGGAAGCTCACATCTGGGATTAGCAAAAAGACAACAACCAAACAAAAAGCTCCCAAAACACCAACCCAGCACCTTCTTTGATTCAAGCAGCATCAAAACGTGTATGTTTTTAACATACAAGACTATTTTAATTAGTAAGATCATTTAAGTCACACAGTGTTGCCAGTTCTCAGACTCACCCAATCACTGTGTTCACCTGAAAATAGCTGTTATTTTTACTCTATGGTACCTGTAGCTAAATCCCACTTGAAGTAAATGCAAGCTTCAAAATAAATATTCTTCTAACAGTACAGCTCATTAACCAAACATTTTCAATAAAATTTAAAGACTGCTTACCTCATATTCTGGTCCAAACCCAGCACGACCAGAGATCTGACCAGAGAGATTCCAAAGAAAAGGAATTCCTCCGCAGAGCAGAATCATCTGGAACCAAAAACACGTATCACAGAAGCAATATGAAACAGAGTGTCACCTTATTCTACTAGAATTTCAGCATGATAAGGCTGAATGAGCTTTCATGGACCTTTCCACGAGCTGAATGGACCTTTCGTGGCTGGATTCTTGTCTTTGTGTCCCTCTGATCTCAGTCTGGAATATGGGTTCATTTTTACCTTACAGAAGCAGATTATCAGGTCAAGCTCTTTTATTTTTCCCTCCTCCTGGGAGATCCTCGCATGTTTCCCAGCCTGTTTACTGGACACTTGGCAGCTACATCAGCTCAGACAGAAGGTATATTTTTCAGAAAAGCTTAAAGCTCATTTGCCCTGTGCTCGTACAAGATACCATCTCTAGGAGGGGTGTGCAAGAGGCAGCAAAGTGACTGCACTGGGACGGTCTCACCCACATTCCCTACTGAGAGAAGGCTCTCAGAACAAGGCCATCATTTCATTTCCAGTATTAGTGCTGCTTCAACCATTTCAAGCAAGCTTTGTGCTCCACGCCTCCTGCCTGCCTCACAGGTCACCAAGGAAGAGGGAGCAGACCACTCGGGACACACCACCATCAAGAAAATGATTGAGAAAGAGCTACCAAAGTAAGTGCTAAGTGTAGTTCAAGGCAGGGGCTGGTTGTGTTTGTTTAACAGCTTGACTGTTTCACATTTACTTTCCTGGTCCACATTTACTTAGCAAGTGACCCATTAATGTAGGGATCAGTCAGTTTTCAGGCAGGCTGCACTAGTTTTTCATCACAAGTTTATTTTTAAAAGGCTTACTCTTCCAACCCAGCTATTAGGGTGAATTTTGAGTGTCAGCAGGAGATGGAAAGGAGCAAAGCAAGCTTTTTCTCCTTTGTGGGCTGCAAGTTTCAGAGCTGGAAATGCCAGAAGTAGCAATCATTGAACAAAGACAGCATGATGTTGGTACTACTCATCAATTATAAAGAAAGACCCAAAATTAGTGGCTGAAATAAATCAAAGGATACTAGTAATTCTAACACAGCATCTGCCCTTCAGTGAGCTTGCTAGGGCAATGAATCACACTTCTACCCACTAGAAGCAAAATGTTGCAAAAGTGTCATCCAGTTTTGGTCATGACAGCCTCTTTCAAGTTCAGGCAGTTCCCAAGGCCAATAAAGGATGCAGTTTATGCTCCAAGAAGTGGCAGACCCAGACAGTAGAGGCCACCTCACTTTAGCTGTGCTGGAACCCAGTAAGCCCAAGACAGATTCTTCGAAAGACACAGCCCCACGTCACAGAAAGGAGCAGCAACTCATCAGCACACACTGTGGAGGAGCTGCACACACCCTAAACATCCCAGGTAGGAGCTTGATGAGAGAATGAAATTCTAGAAGCATTCAGGTTGGAAAAGACCCTTAAGATCATCAAGCCCAACCATTAACCTAACACTACCAAGTGCACCAGGAAACCACGTCCCCAGGCACCACATCTCCACATCACCTCCAGCAATGATGACTCAACCACTCCACTGGGCAGCCTGGGCCAGGCCTTGACTGGTTGGAATTAGATGATCCTCGACTTCCAGGGCTGGAAGTAGACTTTAAGGTCCCTTCCAACCCAAACCACTCCATGATTCTATGAACAAAGAGTTCTCTGTCCCTACCACACGGACTCCTCCAAGGTAACGACCACTTTATCACTCCAAGTGCTCCAAGCTGCTAATTTTGTTCTGCACTTTACTCTAAGCTCACATTTTCTTTTCAGTATATATTTGACATAACTGGTGAGAAGCAGCTTTAAATGCCTCCAAAATAGTCTCTTTGTTTTAGACCACTTATGGAATTTGGAAAAGTCCTATTTTCTACTTTTTTTTTTCCCCTCTAAGCTTTCAAGCATACCAAAAGGTACGTTTCAGGTATGTCTAAGGATGCTTTCCAACTCTCTCTTGTCCCGGGATGACAATGGATTGAGGGTGGGGAGTGGAATTTCCATTCAAGTGTAATTATTTTCCCTTTGCAGGAACAAAACAACCAGAGAAACCTGAGGGTTTGCTTTCCTAGGGAGAGGGAAGAGGAACACAATTTTAAAGGACGAGAATCCTCATCACAAGGGCAGCAGAGAAGACCAAGCTCACAGCTGGCTGTGCTATGCTTTCCTTACACCATTCTAAATGCACCCGAGCATTCAACCACAAACACAAATTTTGTGACTTTAACATAAAATTCATTAAGGCAGCTCTACAAATGGCAGCTTTCAAAAGCTCGGGGCAACGATGCAAAGAAGGAAGTGCAGCCAATGCCCGGCGTCAAGAGAAGTAATGGAAAACAATCAACAGAACCTGATGAAGAAACCCTGCTGCCGGGGTGACTGGGTATGGGGATACTGCAGGGTTGCAGATTATTTAGCTCTATCTAAGCAAAACTTTTATTAATGGAGCCATAACGAAGAAATGAGATGTAAGGAGCCAGCGGACTCACGTTACCTTGCTTCCACAAAACTCTGCAACCTCTGTAGCAAATGTGGCAGTGCAGCAGAGCTTGGACACCTAACAGCTCACGGGCCCGTTAGCAACCCTCCTGGCTGTCAGCAGCCCACTGCTGGGGGGCATCACACCAACCGCAGGCCTGGGGAAAGATCAGCACTGACTGCTGATCAGCCCTCTGTTTAGCAGGGCATTAAATTCAGTGGCAAAAGAATCCAGGCCAATTCCAAACCCATTCCAATCGTATATATTTTCCTTAGAAATGACAAGGCTGTTTTGGCTAAAGCTCTTGAGATCAAGCTAAAGCTTCAGAATCTGTTGACTTGTTGCCCTTGCTAGGTGGTACCACCTCCCTCTGCCACCAATCCACTGTTGGGAGGCTAGCTTCATTTTTCCAGTGAACTGCCTCTAAAGTCAGTCAGAGAAACAGCAGCTTTTCAAATTCACACAAAGATTCTCTCGAGTTCTGCTCAGCATGCCAACACGACTGGAACAGCTATACCAACACATGTATACCAATACCTTTACACTTCATACAACATGAAACAACATAGATCAGGAAATGTGGAAGGTAAGAGGGCTGACCATTTTCAAGTACTGTTTTCACATCACGGTGACACAGTTACACTATTTTACAGTACTTTTTTTTTCATTATCTTTTGTAATCGACCTTTTGAAATCAGTTACACCCTCCAAACACACAAAAAGGTCTCTATTTGTAACAACTTAAAATAACATTAACGTTGCTTTATTATTTAGCAGTGGAAATAGGGTCAGCCTGCCACTAAAACACAGTAACACAACACACACCGCAACTGTGTGGCGTGACTCAGCACAGCCTAGAGAAATGATGAGCTGTCTGAGTAATTCCTTCCTTTTACGTGGCAAATACAGAAAGGCACAACGCTCTGCCTTCCAAATTTCAGTGCTTAACCTAAGAAACCAGAATGCCACCAGTGCAGCTGTACAGGATCACTAAGTATTTCACAGTTGCAGTACGTGTAAGGTATCGTAGGGATGCTAGAGAAGCTCAGGTACTTACAGTGCCCTCCACCTCTGAATACAGGCCTGACCAAAAGCTGAAAGTACTTTTGTCCAGCTGATACAGACGAGATTTTTCAAATGTTTCTGAATCCATGATCTGTCCCAGTTCCTGTGGTACATGTGTTGTTGTTCTGTACACGCGTCTCTGAAAAATTGAGAAAGAAATTCAAAGTCTAAATCAAACATTTTTAAGGAGATAAAGAATATTGAAGAGCAACACACAGCATGACCCCATGGGCCACCACAGAAAGTTTAAAATAAACAAACAAAGCACAAAACTAACTCACAAAATAACAAATATTCCCAAATTCCTGTTTTCTATCAAGTTCCACTTGATATCCTGCAGGGCATTCAGAAGAGTGTGGCCAGCAGATCGAGGGAGGTTCTCCTCCCCCTCTACTCTGCACTGGTGAGACCTCACCTGGAGTGTTGTGTCCAGTTCTGGGCTCCCCAGCTCAAGAGGGACAGGGATCTGCTTGAGAGAGTCCCACAGAAGTTGTGAGGATGATGAAGGGACCGGAGCCCCTGCCTTGTGAGGAAAGGTTGAGAGACCTGGGGCTCTTTAGTCTGGAGAAGACTGAGAGGGATCTAATTAATGTGTATAAATATCTGAGGGCTGGGTGACAAGAAGGGGCAGCCTCTTCTCACTCGTGCCCTGCGATAGGACGAGGGGCAGTGGATGCAAGTGAGAGCACGGGAAGCTCCACCTCAACCTGAGGAGAAACTTCTTCCCTGTGAGGGTGACAGAGCCTGGCCCAGGCTGCCCAGAGAGGTTCTGGAGTCTCCTGCTCTGGAGACTTTCCAGCCCCATCTGCATGGGATCCTGTGTGACCTGCCCTGGAGTCTGTGGTCCTGCTCTGGCAGGGGGGTTGGACTCGAAGATCTCCAGGGTCCTTTCCAACCCCTGATTCAGTTCAGCACTCTGAGTTTTCCCAAATTCACTATCTTTGTACTAATGACTTCTATGATTCCACTTCGTGAGAAACAGAAGCACCAACATTTCCTTGGATTCTTGTGTATTTGAAAAAAAAAATATAAAAATCCTGTGTAAACGCAAGTCTGATACAAACAAGTGGATTCAGTATTCCACATTTCAGTGCTCAGATCCACAAGCAGTTATCTCACAATTTCAAGTACCAAAAAAACTGGTCTAACAGTTTCTCGTTCTTTTTACAACTGATGCCAAAAGAAATGTCCTGTAAGTGTTCATCTGCACTCATGCACGGAACAGCAGCATTCTCACGTGACAGCCTTTCAAGAGATTTTGCAGACACAGATCATAGAATTACAGAATGGTGGGGGCTGGAAGGGACCTCTGGAGATCATCGAGTCCAACCCCCCTGCCAGAGCAGCCCACACAGGAACAGATCCAGGTGAGATTGTAAAGTCTCCAGAGCAGGAGACTCTGCAACCTCTCTGGGCTGCCTGGGCCAGGCTCTGTCACTCATGGCAAAGAAGTTTCTTCTCCTGTTGAGGTGGAACTTTTTCTGTTCCAGTTTTTGCCCATTGCCCCTCGTCCCATCCCAGGGCACCCCTGACAAGAGCCTGGCCCCTTCTCCTTGCCCCCCACCCTGCAGATCTCTGTAACCATTCCTCAGCTCCCCTCTCAGG
>JANHFX010016411.1:0-41428 GCA_027560015.1 Chloroceryle amazona
GGGGGCGGGCAGCGCGGGAGGCTCCGTCGCCCCCGTCTCCCCGGGAGCAGGTGCGTGGTGGTCGCTTTGTCCGCGCTCTTGGGAGGGCAGCTCTGCGCCGCGGTCCCGCCCGGGAGCCCGCGGCCGGCGGGAGGGAAGGCCGCGGGCGGCAGGTTCGCGGCCAGGGCCGGGCCGGGCCAGGCCGCACCGGCCATTGGGCGCGCGGCGCTGGCGGGTGGGGCTAGGGGCCGCTTACCCGCGGGCCGTGGTCCCGGGGCCATGATGCCGCGGCCGGGAGGCGGGATCCCGCCGCGCTGGTGGCGCTTGTGGGGTGCTGGTGCTGTGGGCGTAGGGACTGGGAGCTCCGCAGGTGTAGCCGGGGTTCACGGACTGGATCCTGCCAGCCAGCACGGCGGGGAAGGTCACCGGGGGCAGAACCTCATCTCGGTGCTCGAGCTCTGCTTTAACTGCGCCTTGGAAGTGCATTTATTTGAGACAGAGGACACGGGGTTTGCAAAGCTTCTTAGCCTGTTTGAAGGTGTCGCTACAAAACCGATTTCCTCTCCCAGAGTGCGCGAGATTTCCATGGCAAAACAAATTTGCAGAATGAGCAAACCCCCTTAGAAACAAGAATTCTGTTCTGGGAGTCCCAAAGGCTGCCTGTAATTGGCTGTGTTACACAAACGGGCAAAAATGGCTTGGTAATGCAGCCTTTGCCTTGGTATCACACGTAGGCTGTGTGATGTGCTTACAACTTGGAAAACTCTATTTTATAGTTCACGTATATGGTCTGGACCTTGATCTGGCTGAAGGAAAATTCACAGCTTGGCTTCCTCCTGAAAAGAAAAAAAAGCCCTTAGGGAGGGAAAACAATCCAGAAAGAAAGAGTGTTTCAAAAGTGAAATCTAAATAGGTGAGTCTGTATTTATTTAACTTCTGAGAGAACCTGTTCCTGCTCCTATGGAATTCAAATGATTTTGCAGGTTAGTGTGGAGGGAGTAGGCCCAAGACCAGAGATATTCAGCACTGATGGTAGAAAGACAGGTGTGCAAATAGCCTTCTGAGTTCAGGAAGGGAAAATACCTTTTGAATGGAGATCGGTGAGTTCTATGTGTGCTTCCTCACTTGCTGCTTGTAAGTGAGAACACTGGTAACAGTCATGACGGGAAGTACCAACTGTTGTACTGTCATAATATGACATTTTTTGACTTAATTTTTCAGAGTCTGTTACTCAGGTAACAGAATATGATCTTTTAGTTATTCAACTTGAGGGAGGAGAGCAATTCATCCGTAGTCAATGTGTAGCTTTGAAGAATTATTCTGAACAGAATTGTTGCTATTATAGCTGTTTCATGTCATCAGTGTGTTTACTTCCTTTTATGTCATTTGCATATGTGGATTTTATTAGTGGTAGTGTGTGTTGTTACCACATTCCCAGGAATCTCAAGTAATTGCTCTAGTCTTGTATTGGGAAGTAAGGGTTTGAATGCAGATTTGTTTTCCCTGTTAGTTCATGTGGTATTAAAGATTTCCAAATGTGGAATATACAATATGGTTTCCTTTTTAAATTAGGTTCCCATCATAGTTAGTATCCTGACTTTGTTGTCCCAGTCAGTAACTGTTTGTTAGCCCAGAGGTATGTTTTTCAGAAGTATATGTGTCGTAAACTCCTATCCTTGGAATCTCAAGAATTCCTCAGAGTTTCAGCATTTATAAATGACAAAGGCAATTCTCCTCAAAAGTTTTTGTCTTTTAGCTTGTGGCATCAATGTGATTCTTTAGAAGAAATGAGTGAAGCCTATGGTGAACAGCTGACCTTAGGCTCCAGGAATGGTTTTCTAACTCCCTCAGATTTCTCTTTGAGGTAACAAGTGTCCTATCAGATGACTAGTCATTATGACTCAGACTGACTGTTGGAAACCCACTGTACTGGACAGAATGGTTGGCTCTGTAAAAGGTTTTGATACAGGCATTTGGCCTGTTCCTCTTAATCTCTCTCACTTTTAAGCCATGTTGTCTGTCTGAGTGCATGGGTGAGAAGGACTGTAAATTCAGATATATCACCTGATAATGTATAGAAGAAAGTAAGTATCCTTTTTAGGTTAACAGATTCCTGCTGGGCCAATTGAATGCAGGGCATCTAGAGTTGTACAAGCTGATGTGCCATGAAATCTTGTAGCTGAATTAGTGTCCTTCATAATGAGTGTACTTTGAAATAAATGAATATGCTGAATAGCAGCTCTGGTACTTATTATTTAAGATTATTTGTACTGGATGTTACAGTAAAATAATTGGGTTTTTTCATCACTTATATTTTTCTACAAGAGTTTGAATTTCTTGGACGTGATCAGGTTGCTAAAAAGCAGCTGACTAACAGTGTAGCAAAATACAGTATTTATTTTTAGATTTTTTTTTTCCCTCAGCAGAATGATAAATAGTTCCTATGCTGTTGCTTTGCTCTGCCTAACAAAAGGCAATGAGCTGTATCTGTGAATATGCCTTTTTGTTGGTTTCAGTACAATGCAATATCTGTGCTAGTATCTTGACAACTGCTATATCCAGGAAAACGATAGTAAGTGCTATGTGCCTGTGACCAGTGCTCTTGAAATCTTGTAATATTTACCCTCATAAATTATGTAAAGACTTGGGTGGGGTTTGTGAGGTAATAAAGCACTTAGATATATTTAGGAAAATATGTATATATGTGTGTATATATAATATGTAGGTACATATATATTTCCTTGTTAGCATTTTTCTGGCATCTGTCCAAGTTGTCCTAATACACCTAGACAAAACATCAATACCAGAATTATTATGGCCATGAATGCATCATTTCATCTGGAAAGCAACTAACATAATATGTGCATGCATCATTTTTCTATTTATGTAGTTCATGCTGAGTAGACCCTTGCTAATTTATGCTAATGGGCTCTCCACAAATGACTGAGTGTTGTGGGAAGAGGAATATAACACTAGTCCAGCACCTTGCCATAAGCTTGCTAGCCACCATTTTGGGACTCCCCTCCTCCAGGCTGAGGGAGAATGTCCAACTCAGAAGCTGTCTTGAAGCTTATTTTATAATAATAGTTTATCTACTGGAAACTGCTCGCTTTTTCTTCTGATCCCTTTGCAATGAAAGATTTTCCCTTTCAGATAAGCTAAAGATTTCCTTTTCAGCCTCTAGAATTCTGAGCCATAAACTATCAAAGTTTTATAGTACATCTGGAAATGTGACTTTGCAAGCAGAAGGAAGTAAACTCCTGATCTGCCAAGAGCTCTTTTCCAAGAAAAATATATATGAGAACACCCATGAATGTTGTTTCTTTATGGTTTATCTCAGAGGTTTAAGGAAAAATATAATAAGAAAGGACAACGTGGTAAAGGAGCAATTTCAGGAAGTGTTTCTTTTCTCCCCACAGAATGAATTCCATTCATTGATGCTAGCACCTGCTCATAATATAGCTGTGTTTACAAGTCAAAATGGGAACTTAAATCCTGCAAGCATCAATGTTGAGTTAATACCTTCTCTCTGACAGTGTTAGAACATCTAGCACTTGGTAGAATGTCAAAGTATAAACATGAGTGTTAGGAAGCCTTGGGAAACTCAATGAGCAAACTGAGGTAATACTGGAGTTGACCTAAGATAAGGGCTTACAGACATGCTGGAGGTAGTTTGTAGTCTCTCTTGCCCTCCTTGTCTATCTCACAATGCATGTAAGCACATGGGTTGAGCTTTTCTGGAGCACTGGAGGAAAGGGTAGCACTGTAGTCTGCACAGATGTACTTTTTGGGCCATTTCATGAATGCTTGAAGCATCCTGCCCTGTCTGCTTGTTCTCATACAAACCTGGTGAGCACTTGCAGACCCTTTGTATAGGTAGGCAATACCTGAGAACATGTCTTCCTCATGTTAGTGCAATTTAAATTAGTGCTATCAGTCATCATTAATGTAATGAAAGGCAAAGACCCATGTCTCTCCGCATTCTCTTGCGGTCACTGTAGGATAGCATTTTGTACATGATTTCCTCTGAGAATTAGGATGGGTTTACTTTTCACCTCTGCCCTCACATTTCCTTTTTCAAAGATTAATCAAAGCTAAATATTTGATTAGAAGACTAAATTATGTACATATTTTTTGTGTGCTACATTTATGCTTAATGACAACATCGTTATGTTGTCTTTCTTTGCTGCTTTAGTTGCATTACAAAAGGAGTGGCAAGTTACATGGTGGTTACTTGCAGCTGCCTCCTGACCATTTGAGACCCAATCTCTCAACCAAATGCTGCTGATATTACTTCTGTAGATGTTTGTAAGTAATCGTGAGGTCATGTTCCTTCAAGGATGAGGAAGGTTTATGCAAAACAGTGTGGATGACAAGTTATTGTACCATAGCTGTTGTCATTAGAGACATCTGTTTTGACATCGTCTGTGGCTTCTGTGCACCTTTCATCTGGGGCATCTGCTTCATCTTTAATTATTGTCTAATTGTCTCTATGTTCTATCTGTCTGTCTTTTTGTTACAAAATAACAGTTCTGCTCAAAAGTACAGTTTTAGTTTATTGTCTGCTCCTTCATTGTTTTCCTCTGTTTTAAAGGAATTTCCTGAATTTTCTTCCTCACCCTTGCTGTACTGATTTCAACACTACAAATCTGACCTACAGCAAAATGGAAGTGTGTGAAAGGCGAGGAATTTGATGTTTTCTTCCATGTCACATTTGCATTGTATGTCACCATCAGAATTAATTTTTTTAAAGGTAATTACAGGTGGCTAAAATATGATAATATTTAGAATACAAGATTTTCACCAGGATAAATTTGTACTTAACTTCCAACTGTGAATTCTCTGTAATACTTGATTTTTCCCTGTAGGGAAAACCACCATTTTCTTTTGGCAAAACCTCAGTAGTAATAGACATTGATCAGCAAGTTGTTGGAGGTGATTTTGTTCATTTGTTTTGTGGCTTTCATAGAACTAGATAGAAAGGACGTGGCAGCAGATTTTCTATACAGCTGAAAGTTATTTGCGAATCTTTCCCAAATCTTCTGGTGAGTTAAAATGCTGAACCTGTAACAAAATAAATGTTCTGGATAATAATTTTTTTCTCTGAAAGCACCAAATATGATAAATGTTGTTGTAGACTATCACATTAGAAAAAGATCAGGAGCTAATTAATGGGTAAAGACAGCCTCTTACTAGCTTTTAATGACCTGTGTGTTGCTCAAGACAGGAAACTTGTAGAATATGTGAAAAGATCACACTTCAGGACTTCTTCCAGTCATTTCTTCTTGAACAAGTAATGCATTCAAAGCAATTGTAACACCAATTGCATGGATGCAACTCTGACAAAAGCATGAGTATCCCAGAAATAATAGATTTTAATACCTAATGATCAGAACTCTGGCTTGACATACTTCTTCCTGGTGATGCATTGTGCAAAACAACTGAAAAACTTCTAAAACTGGGAATATGAGTGGGATGGAATGTGAGCTGTGGGACAGATTTTTGCTTGAATTCTCTAGTGAGTGGGAAGTATTTGAAGAGGTGTTGAAAATCCAATCACGGAGTTAAAGAAAATGCCATCTTTTGGGGGTTTTTTTGTTTCTTTTTTTTTTTTTTTTTTTTTTTTAAATTAAGTTTGAATGATGGCTTTTATGTATATTGTGAAAACACAGTTGCTTCAGTATTCTAGCACGAGTTAGGTAACTAAAGTAGGCTTTAGCAGGATAGATATGAAAATCATATCCAGGGAGATGGGGACCATAACCTGACATAAAATAATCAGCAAACACATAGCTAAAAATGCATCATAAGATTATAGAGGTCACTGGCAATCCGACTCCACCTTGTTTTCCAGATTTTTGAGTGTAGTAATCCACAATTCTTAGCAATTTTAATTTTTTTTTATTTTTTTTTTTTTTATGTCTGTAGTGAAGCAAGAACATCCCAATGCCTCATTGGTCAGTTTGAGGTCACTTTTCCTGTCTGCTTCTCCCTACTTTCTATGGTGCACAAGATGTAGCAGTGACCTTGTTCTGCACACCAGTCCTTGGTAATAACTCTAAACATGGAGCATTATCACTTCTGGAAGCAGACACTGCAAAAACGTGCCATTAGCTTTAGACAGTACAGCTAGTTAGAACTGAGATGAGCAGTGAAATCATGGATCAGAATTAGTTCTGTTCTACCTCAAACCAGGACAGCTAACCAGAGCAGCATGGGGCAGGGAAAGTATATACATGTCTCAACACATTGTAAAGTACAAAAATAGAACAAACAACAAAAGGACCTTTGAAGAGGGCCGTGGGCCTGAGCTAGCTTTGACTGACACTTTTTTTTCCTATCATCCTGATGATGGAGCATGTAGAGACAGGTAGTGGGAATCATGTTTGTATTGTGATCCGACTGTATACTGTACTTGCTATACTGTGCTTGTGTTGTGATTTCCATGTGGCTGTATCACTCTGCTAAACCCATGGAATGCCAAATATCTTCAAATAAGTACACTTGATATTTAACATTAAGCATTCTTAGTGTGGAATATCTAAAGTAACCTGATCAGAGCTTATTGAACTCTGACACTAATAGATTTGTGACAATAGGGGAAGAAAATCCCCTGTTTTCAGTGGATGAGTTGAAACCAATTTTATTTACTGTGAGTTACATATGCTTGTGAATATTTGGTTTTCTTGCAAGTAAACTCAGAATATGCATTACTAAGGGCTGCCATTACTCTGGAGTAAGTCTGTGGTGACTATAAATGATAACCATCTTCCTCAGTTAGTCTGCAGTTAAAAAAAAGATAAATCTTGAAACTTTAAAGCTTAGTTAACCTTCATAGTTGTGTTCAAAAATAACAGTAATTTTCATCTGTAATTCTATAGAATTTCAAAAATTCTTACCAATTTTGATTTGTAATATTGTAAACCAGTATATGTACTATTCAACAGTGACCCGAGCTGGATGTTAAACCAATAACCTTTTTCTCTGAAATTGCGGTGGTTTGGAGTTTTATTTGTGCAACTTAACTTTCTTTTAAAGTAACAGTGGGAATTGTGTTTCTTGATCATTATGCTTCATACAGTGCCTTAGCAGTAAGTCTGAGTGAAACAGCTAGTATGATTGGACTCAGTGATCTTAAAGGTCCTAAACAATTCTATGATTCTAACATATCTGATAGGGTAATGCCTCCCTTTGGATGCGGTATCACAGTATCCTAAGTCAAGGCTCAGCCTTCTGCAGTCCCATTCAGAGCTATTGTGGTTACTCCTTTTCTCTCTTTTCTGTGGGAACTTGTGCTCAGACTGCTGAGAACTAATTCTTATGAGGACAATATGAAAGGAGTTTCATTTTTGGCCATCTCAGCTCCCTGTAATGGAAGCTGCTGTGTAGACATGGTCTGTATAAATATAACTATACTAGTACAGCCACTACTTGCACATACTGTACTGGTGGGCTTATCTCAACCAGCTACCTCATTACCTAATGAACTACTTTGTGTTGAATCTGACATTTGGTCCTCACCTACTGCTGGCTGAGTAAGAATGCTGTAACAACTCCAGTCATCACCTACAGGGTGAAGCAGTATTAGGAAGCAATACATACTGATAGCCTCTGGTTTCTGCTTGGAGCTCTGGTATCTCCTCAGCTATATAGCCCGACCTGAAGTTTGACTGTGACTTGGGGAATCTTTATTTTAACCTTGCTATTGCCACCAGTCTTCTGGATGACCTTGGGCAAATTACTCTCTTTATATCCATTAGTGTGGATGTCTGTGCCAGTATGTAGAAATTTTACTTCAGTGGATACATTATTACTGCTGGCTGAAATCTTTTTTTATATCCTGAATATTTTTTTAGTATAAAACTTAACATATCAAGTATTCTTTAATTTTTTGTTCCTAACCATCTAATTAATGAATTACTTGGAGAAGTTCCTTTAGTTAATTCTCAAAACATGGACAGCTATGCAGCCAGAGAACTGCTTTCTTCATCTCCTCACTTGACTAAGAGAGTATTTTTTAGAGGGATAAATTTAATGGCATAATGATCTAACTGTTTAACTTACACATTCAATAAAAACATAATTCTAGTGATCCAGACTCAAGTAAGTCTAGGAATAATCAGATAATTTTATCTAAAGGTAATATTGAGCCTAGTTAACTTTCTAAAGCGTATATCTGTCCCAGAGGCTACACAAGAAATCACTCACTACCCTTTAGACCATGGTAACTTCTCCACCTCATCTTTCCTTGCCAAATTCTTTAAAAATGAGCTTTCTTTGTACTTTGCATCTAGGAAGATAGCTTAAAACCTCCTCTCTTGCTCTTCATCGATTTCTGTCAACTATTTTGTATTATAAAGGTGGTTCTTTGGATGAAGTTTACTCAGATGCTACATAGGTCATGATATACAGTGGTATTTGTGAGACATTGTGGTGTCTTTTTAGAAACTCTTTTGAATGCACTACTGGTCAGTGGGTGGGCTTTAGAACAGATAAATCCTCATTCTAGAGCTGGTGCCTGTGTGCTTTGGAATGAGGGTCCAATGTTCCCTCTCCAGTATCTATAATCCACAAAGGGATTCTATTAATGAATCTCCCTTTGTCTTCTTCTGGACATTTGGAACCTGGGATTTTTGTGCAAGAGTGGAAAGGCATTCTGGAAATAGCCAGTTAGTGATCCTCTTAACCAGCATGAAGATAAAAAACAAAGATCTGGCAAGAGCTAACAAGTACAGAGGGAGGCAAAAAAAGCTAACTCAAAGCATGAACTCTGCATTTATTTGGATTTCCATTGTTTTCTGAATGATGTCTTTTTTATTTTTTCCTTGAAGTGGTGAACACCACTTCATTGCAATAGCTGGTCATGCTCTGCAATGTCAAAATGATCAGTGGTGCTTTTCCTAGGGGGAAATGAAGGGAAGTTGCAGACAGTCACAAAGCAAAATGATGTAGACCAGTAATACCCTGATTACTTCTTTCTCTAAGGTAGTATCTTCTACATCATAATGACTTTGCAAGAAACTTGCTCAAATACTGTAACCTTTCTGCAATTAAAATAATTGTAGTTTCCTCAGATTAAACTGCATTTCCTACTTCCAGTAACATTACCTGCTTTATGGGCTATTTAGCAAAGAACTATACTGTGCCGCCTTCTGAAGTCTCATCCTGATCTTGATGTTAATTCAGCAGAATTTTATTAGCTTTGTGATAATGTTAACTGCAATTTAATATTTATTGTCTGTAATAGTAATTATTGCATGAGGCCTGGGTTCAAGTCTCTGCAGTGGATCTATCTATTTATTTATTTATTTATTGTCTGAGAGCTGTTCAGTATAAAGTCAGTAGTCTCACAGACTGGAAAACAAGCCTCTCCCAGCAAGCAAGTTTACCTGTCTACAAGTCCTTGGCTTACTGATTATGATCTCAAAAATTTTACATTCCTGTCTGTCTAGTGGTCTGCTTGTAACAGAATCCCTCGAGTCTGCCTAGTTTCTTTTTTAGGACCCTGATTCAGTTTATAGATCTGTCCCTTCACCTTAGACCAGACTATACTGGATTAATACAGTGGAGAAAACCTTTCAGAAAATAGTAAAGGACCAGTCAGGAAACTTCTGATTCTTACTTTGGCACCTTTTACTTTAGCATAAGGTCTGCTGTTTAAAACATTAGATAAACTCAAGACTTTTTTTTGCTATTTTTCACTGCAAATGTTAGCAGCTTTTCTTGGAATTGTTGCTTTGTGTAGTGATCACAACACAAATTCAAGTTGCTCTTTAAGAACTCCATCTGTCTTTTTTTTTTAAAAAAAACCCACAGAATTTAGAAACAGTAGAGAGAGATGAAATTTCTGAAGCATTATTTCAGACAAGTTCACGTCTCATTCAACTTACAGGAAAGACTAACACAGGCCCTTTTTTGTGGAGCCGATAGAGAAATCTGTCCTTTTAACTGAGCAAGTTACAAAAGATTTACAAATGTTCTTGTAGAATGCTTGATAACTGCACATATAAATGTTAATAATACTAATAAAATGTGTTAGTATATTCATGGTCATGGGAAGACTAATATAGATGCCTCTGAAATCCAAATACTCTGAAGATGTATGCTGGTATTCATTGTTGAAAATTGAGCGCTATGCTAATTCTAACTAACTGAGTAGCTGATGCTTCAGAGAGGCTACTAGTTGAAACAATAACCTTGTAGTTGGCACTCAAGTTGTAGTTGCCAAAAAATGGAAGAGTGTGTCTTTGCTACAGCTGTTCCCATTGCTCCTGTTCAATGGATAACTAAGTTTTTGATCCTTAAGTAAACTCCATGACTTTTCTTTTTAAGCTGGCTATGAAACTACAGGAATTATGTAAGTACATGAATATAGAAAAATATTTGTTTATATTATTTAGTGTTTGCAGCTGTAGTGATCCTAGCTGGAAGACCATTGTATCTCAATGAGTTAGTAATCCACACAGCAGCTGACCTGAAAGGTGCTGCATTGCACTGCGCTGTGCTGTGCCACGCTGCACTGTGCTGCAGGAGTAGCTTCATCCTCATGTGCTGCATGTATCCTTTGACTGCAGGATCACCTCAGCTGGGTAATCATGATGAGGGGCCTGCAGGCAGCTCCTGCTTGGCACCAGCAGTGGCCACCTTGACACCACTGCATCGCCTTGGAGTTATCTAAAAGTGAAGCAGCGTGTTCTCATGTGAACATCCTTTTGTTTGACAGTAGACTTGATGAATAGAGTTGTCTTCTTCTAAGAAAAACCTGTAAAAACCTCTACAGGCCAAAACACTGATGAACTTCTCCATAGACGACAGCATGCCATGCTCTGATCTGAGGTCTCTGCCCAGTGCTGTTCAAATTTGGGTTCCCATCATCTGAAGTATTATGATACTATCTTCTTTTTCCTTCTAGTGTTAGCGCCAATGAAAAATGTTTTCATCAATACCATCAGTATTACAATTTTCTGGCTTGTTTATTATTAGGAAGATTGTACTTGTTAATAATAGAAAATACCTTATCAGCTGTTTGGAATACCAAGGTCTGTCTTTGCTGTTTTCAAAGAAGCATATTGTGTTTAGTGTCTTCGAGGACTTAAACATTTTTTTTATTTTCTGTAACTTAGAAGGGCTTAGCTGGAGCTGGTTCTGCAATGCTGTATATTTAAAACAAACAAAGGCCATAGCTGATTTAAACACAGTGTTTCAGGATAGTGTACCAGGTTCTTAGAGAGAAGAACTGTGTTTAATTACTGGTTTATGCAATACATCGTGTATTAGGACCTCCAACTAATTTCAGTTTTGAGACCTTTCTATAATAACGTGTATTAGCTTAGCAGACAGCAGGAATGTTGTCCAAAGAGGGTGGTAGCTGTGACAACATTCTCATTTTACTGAAGCACTAATTATAACTGTCAGTGACTTTACATTAATTTTTAAAATGTGTTACTGGGTGATACATTTTTTTGTAATATCTGGGGGTTTTTTTATCTGATGAAATGCCCAAATGCCTCTTCTGTTTTTCCATCTCTGTCAGCCAATTTAATTAATGGAATACCTCATCCTAAAAGTTATACATTTTCTGAGTCTTTAGATCTCTGGTATTTAATACCACAACTACTATAGATTTTCAGAAGGGTTTTAAAAGCAGACATGGCTCACACACAAAGACCAGAATATTGGAACTGGACTAGCAGAACAGTTTGAATAAGCTATTTTTACTTTACAGATTTCTGGTAATTAGCCAAAGTGGAACAGCTGGCTAGTTGGAGTAGGGAAAATTATACATTAGATTTTAAGATTTTAAGTTTAATCATTCTGGTAAATAATGAATTTTTCTAATGCCTTGAGCCTGAATGTTTTTTTCAGGACAGCTTTTTTTTTTTTTTAACTTGATCCACATTATCTTGAATGTATGGAAAAATGAGTGATATTAATTGGGAGTAAAATGACAAGACAACTTCAAAGACAACAAGATCACTTCAAAAAGTGATTCAGTCAAGTGGCATCCTAAAGTGAAAGTGTGTCGTTTAAATGGTTTGAGAACACCACCATAACTGAGACTAAATTACAGCCTGCTTAGGATGAGGTCTGCGAATACTATATGTATAAAACATCTTTTATACATACAGAGGCTTTTGTGCCTCTGGGCCTAATATTAAGCATTTTAAACTGATAAGTAGTGCTAGAAGTTCCAGTCAGCAAACTCTTATATCCATTATGATTTTATTGCTTATTGTTGTTCTTAAAATGTTAAGGGACATCTACAGTGTATAAAGCCAAGGCTGGGATTGTAAAATGCTCTTTGTGACTTTTTGTGAGTAGGTGAGGCATGTTTCACTTATGAGGCTGGGAAGTCATTCAGACAATTTTCAGGTCATCATTCAAACTGTATTTTTCTATTTTAGCACCTAATAATTAGATGTATGGAGACATTATTTTCTGCATCAGAGTAACGGTATCACATTGATTGTTTATGTTGGATATGCTGACAAAGTTCCTTTAAGGAATGAAGACCTTTAACTAATGCTGGATTACTTAATTATTAACAGTCTTGTTACCTACAAATAGAACCTAGCTTGATGGATGCAGACCAACTTGGAAGAACATGTTATGTCTTTAGGGATCTATAGACGCAGTAGACACAGTCCCCTTCTTTTGTCATAAGAACACATTTGTCTTTGTTTAAACTCAAGCTTTTGATTCCAGAGGACAAAATAGGGAATATAGCATAAGTCTGTTTTTTATTAATAAGTGGAAAAAACTTGGAATGAAGGGTCTCTTCTGACCGTTTCTAAGCAGCTGTAAGGGATTTATTTACTCGGATAAATTCTTAAATTAAATCTGCCTTTGTTACCATTTTGTGAATATATTCACTGTTCCAGATACACAGAGCCATTGTTAACACCAGTAAGACTGCAGAGCACATACTACAGTAAATGGCAGTAGTCTCAGAAATGAAGGCAAAATAAATGAAAATGTGACTGTCTATTGAAATACTGGATCTAATTAACATAACCTTACAAACTCCACTTGTAGCTGCATATCTAAATGGTTCAAAAACAACCATGGAAGGCTGGTGCTTTGTTCATTATATGGGACAGTGTGCTGTACATAGACTGCTTTCAGAAAGGCAGGCATTCATAATAACGCATCTTATGTGCAGTGTTACATAGACCTAAATTTTAACCTCTGCTAAAGCAGCAATATTCATGAGTCGCCAAATCTCTGTATGAATAGTTTTCTTTATACCTTTTTTTTTTTTTAATAGGATTACCTCTACAAGGTGTGTGTATCTCTACAGAGAACAGCCAGTGAATTAGCAAGTGTCTAATGATAAGGTTTTTTAATGTTATCCATGAGTCACTCATTTTCTGGACAAATCTATTGCTTGCTTAACATTGTGATCAGCCGAAACCAGGACAGCCAGTTACTTTTGTATTGAAATAGCATGCTAGGTACTAGCAACCAAGTGCAAAAATGGGTCATGCAATTGGGTGGTCAGACTTCCACATGAAACTGTGTGTGCACAGTTCAAAAATGTCCTTGGTGAAGGGAAAATAAAACTATTTCTATCTTTGGAAATGCTTTAAAGTATCGACATACTTGTGAGATGTTAAATTGTCCAGAGTAACTGGACATCTGCTTTTTTGGCTGAAGGAGCAACAGGCGGAAAGGCTCCTACTGTCACGATAAAAGATATTTCAGAGAAGGCTGACATTTAGTATGATCTATTACACAAGAGGAATTACTAGTGTGCTTTCATTATAACTGAAATTTATGTGTGTATCAGTGTATGGTCTCATAACAAACAAGTTACATCTGAATCTTTCAAAGAGGAAAAAGAAACCCGTATGCCTATAAACCAGGTACAAGACTTATTGGAGGAACTGCTTTTATATTAATGTCAACCTTTTGATTTAATATACTGCTTCTACACATTTGTGTCCTACAGTAATAATGTATTTTATATTGCTAGGTTCATTAGGCTGTTTCTGTATAAGGAACATTATGTGGAACTCACAATATAGCTTAAGATTGCCTTAAAAAAAAAACAACACCAACCTTTTAAATAAAATTAATTTGCTGTTAAACAGCAGTACATCCCAAATATTTATCTGGATTCTTTGTAAAATTAGACTGCAAAGATTAGGCTCTCTTATATGTTCAAGATAGGGATAGATGAATTGTGCAAGAACTTGTTATTTTGGTTTTTTCCTCCTCCTACCCAGAATAGAAGGGGCAGAAGCATCAAAATCTTCATATGATTTTTTTAGAGAAACATCAACCAGGATAAATCTCATTCAGTCCAAAAACACCCTGAGCGTTTATTATCAGCCTAATTTGTTGGTTCGTGCACTTGTATCTTTGAGAATTGAATTAGAAGATTGCATACTGTCGCCCTAAATTAGGCATTACCATTGCTGAGTTATATTATTGGAATACTTTTAATTACTGAACATACTTATTTACTCCAGTAGAGGGAAGCAGCGCATACACATACAGCTCCAATGCCTTTCTAATAAAAATGCTATTCTCTTAAAAAAGCACACCTATTCTAGCCACGGGCACATGTAATTGTTGACCACACACCAAGGGAGAAACATGAAGGGACTAATAGTTATTAAACTAGTAATAATGTTTTATTAGAGTTGGGTAGTATATTGCTGGCCAAATGCCACGTCCGTTAGTGTACATCTGTGTTTAGCACTCTGTTCAGGGCCTTCTGTGACTGTGCTATATTGAGATTTACTGAAGCAGCCCTTGACAGAGCTGCAAACTTGAGTGGGAGCACAGCAGAATCATAGTGACTTGGCTTCTCTGCTTTTCTTTTGTTTTTATATTTGCCTAGGAATAGCAGGAAGTCTTGGGAGTTAAATATTGGAGTTCAGTCAATGGTTAATATTTCACCAAAGATAAGTATATATCCTCATCATATTATTTTAACCTTCATTTACTGGTGCTGGCTATATTGAATATCTCATTTGGTAAACATTAGAGCATTGCTGTTAAGTTCTGTAATAACAAAATGGGCTGTGACTTCCTATCACAAGCATCATTTCTGAACTATGATATCATTATTCTTTGTTACTGTGTACTACGCTGTGACAGGGTTGACTTAAAAATGTTATTTTTGTTGTTCCCGCACATAGTTCAGCCCTGTCTTGTAAAATTATCATAGAAAAGCATATACAGGTGTATGTGTTTCTCATTACAGAACTCTACAATTGGTGTTTTAATCATATTCTTCAGAGAATGAAAATTTGATAGTGGTCAGGATGACCACATGATTATTCTGTTCTCTTGTGGCTTTTGGATTCACATACTGACTATAGTGCCTTGTACTTCCTTTTGCTATGCAGGCATTACATTATCTAAATTACCAATGCTAAGACTTTCTAGCATTAACTCTTCTGTTCTGCACTTCTTTGCTGTGCAGAAATACAAAATGTACATAAATGTAGATTTTATTAAGGAAATAATTTAATATATTATGACTGCTGCTACATATAAATATTCCATTTGAAAAGAGTTAAAATTTGTTGTACAGCAGACAGTTTACATTTTAGACATAAATGTGTCAGAGCGAATCTTGTCTTCCCTGTTTGCATGACTTGTAGCTTTGGGGGAGCTAGGTGCATGTATAGATGGATCAGCTAGGGTGTGCAAAGGCTATTTTCTCTCACGGTAGCACAAGCTGCAGAAGGGCAGTGATTACTGACAGTGTGACGCCTTATTCTCAGAATATAATCAGTAAATTTTTGGTTGTATTGACTTTCCTAAGATTGTTTTACATATATGATTCAGGTGCTTATCTATTGTAGGTTAATACAAGCTGGTAAGAGGAATTGTTCCTCTTACATTCATGCTATCAGAAAGGCATGGAGTAGGTGGGGAAGGCACGGAGTGATAATATTCTATTCACAGAAGGGCCTGCCTACTTTGTGATTTTCCATTCTGATTGGAGAAGTCCATTACACTCAGCTTTATTTTAAAATCTGTTTAAATAGTATTTTTGTGTGCCTGTGCTTGCTGGGGAAAGTGCGCTAACAACACTGAAGTCCACAGACCCTCACACAGACAGCTTACTAAAGTGATCCAGGTACAGTAACATGGGCAGAGATGAAGAAAACTACTATGGAAAACATGGTAATTTACCTGCTTTCTTATGACAATTCATAAGCACATGATCTAAATCTTATTTATTCCAACTGTATTATTTCAATTTACTTTCATGGGTTTGGATGCAGACCCAAACGATTTTTCAGTAATTTCTTCAATTATGAGCAATATCCTGATTTTTTTTTTTTTGCATGACATATGCAAGATTATTTAAATTGCAGATCAAAGGTAAACTTGATATGTTGTTGATTTTTTGTTTCAATTTTAGATAAGTAATTTAGATTTGTTTTTTTAAATATTACAGTGCTGAAGTACAACAAATAAATTAATATGCTGTTTGGAGTCAGAAATGGTAAATGAAATATCTTGTGAAATATTTCCTGTAATGATATTGTAATTCAGTGTACAAAAATTTCCTCTTATAAAGCAGCTTGTGAAATAGATCCGTCTTGTCTGCAAAGAGTGAATATCATGTCAGTTATTCATCTTAGCAAAAAAATGACAAATGACAGTCATTATTGCTAAAGCTTGGAATTTGCTTTCTAAATATGTTTGGGCTTTCATAGCTAAGGAAGTGGTTTGCTTTTACCTGGAGCTTTGTAAATACCAATAGCATAAATAATTCCCACCTCTCGTAAAGAATCTTCTCAGTTTTTAAGGGATGGTAGTAATTCAGTAGGAAAAATGAGAATAAAACAAACAGCTTTTTTTTATTATTATTTTTTATTTTTATTGTTCCATGAAACTATGATCAGCATTGTTGTGTCATGTTTTGGTAAGGTCCAGTGGTGCTACAGATTACTTCTGTCAGTGAATTTTAGTATATTTTTAACTTAGAATATAACTTTTTAAACTTTTTATATATAATATAACTTTTTAACTTGGAATATAACTTCAACTTTTTCCTATGCAAACTGCCATATTATATTCTGTAATGGATTTATGTGAAGATAAAAGTGCCAGAGGAAGAGAGTTTGAGCAGTGTTGCACTGCACCGTCCTGCGGTCAGTGTGCCAGCCACTGGCAGTGAAGAACAGGGCTTAGAAGAGGTTTGCAGTGCCACAATAATTTTGCCACTGTTAATGACTGTTGCTATCTCACAGCATTCCCCTTCTTGCCTGATGCAAGTCTCCATTTGAATCAGAGCTCATTTTCTGGAATGCTTTCATTTAATTTCCTTTCACTTCCTAGTTAGTGGAAAGTAGTTTTTGTTGTAGCAGAATTGCAGAGTTTACATACTAGACACTCTGTTAATAATTGTATTCTAGAAAGAAGGACACTCGTGGAAGCACATTACATTTTGCCCAACCAATTGCATCATAAAACCATTCTGCTTAACGGAGACGTTCAGGATGCTCGGGAGATTGCCCCTGTCAGCAAGCTTTCTCAGTACAACACAGACTGACTGGAGAAACACCTATAAACAAAATACAAGTATATGGTTTCCTCACAGAAAGTCCACTGTGGTTTTGAAAATGTAGCTTGTTGCCACACCAAGGAGATCAGAAATTGCTCCTTTCTGTCTGGAAAGTGAGTGATGCATAACATGTAAGAAAGATAAAACCGAAGCATGTTAAAATACATTTAGGGCGTGCTAGGCCTTAGTTGGCTGTAACCGATTACAGCAATGTGGGGCTAGATGGACTTCAAGAAATGAATTTGGCTGTCTCTGTGCTGAGACATGGTACATTTCCATTATCTTAACAGGTATTGTCTAATGCATTCTTAAAAGTTTAGGGTGAGGAAAATTCAGAAGTATGCTTGGAAAACCTGTTCCGCTGTTTAACTGCCCCTGTGTTCTGAAATGTTTCCTAATGCCTAATCTATATCACCTTTGTATAAATGAAGTTAGCTTCCCTCTCTGATAGAGGAAGCTGAGAACAACAAATCACTATCATTTATATACGGTATTTCAAGACCGTTAGTTTGTGCTCTTTCCCTTAGTCACAGTCATTGAAGTTAGTATTCATTAACTGGTTTTGGTAAACTTCTTAGTATCTTCTTTTTAATCAGTTTTTCCAGTCTCTTCAGCTTTTCTGTATCTTCTGAAATTCCAGTGTCATGATCTAGAAATAGTTTTTCAGTTGAGGTCTTACATGTACTGTTCATGCTCATAGTTCCTGAATGCATTGTGGGTTTTTGTTTTTGTTTTGTTGGGTTTTTTTGTGTGGTTTGTTGGTTTGGTTTGGTTTGTTTGTTTGTTTGTTTTTGTTTTTGTTTTTCCTGCAAATATATTGTTTTACTGACTTGTTCTCTGTAGTTTGCTGTAATCCTTCAGAATTCATCTTGTCGGTGTTGTTGAAAGCAATTACCCTGAATGGAGTTTGCTTTTATAACTTTCCTCAGTTTACAAAAATCACTTTGAATTGTTAAATTATCAAAATCCCCTTGATTCTGTCTCTAAAAGTATTTTAATACTTGTCACCCACACAGTCACAGTGTGTTCATTCTACTTCATTGTTCAAATTATTAAGGAAAATACAGAATAGCTTTGGAGAATCGTGTCCCCCAGTAGTGGGATTGCACTAACTAGTAACATTCAAGAGTGAGAGCTTGGGGTCTTAATGGATGATTCAGCAAAAGTGTTTGCCCCCAAAAACAAGTACACTGTAAGAACAAGTTGCAGATTGTTAAAGTGTATGCAAGTTAAATAGAGATTTATGAAATGAATGAGAAAGAAATTCACCTACAGCTATTAAATATGAAGTCACTACCTTTGATTCAGAAAAGTGTGGTTGCAAATCTCTGTAATCTCAATTTTAGGGAAATACCACTATGTTTGCCTTGATTTTGCATTTCTCCTCAGGTGTTTGCTATGGCCCCTTTTTAGGTATGGGTTCAGTGGATCTTTACCATGATCTGGGGTGACTGTTCTTACATGCTAAACCTGGGTCCTGTATGAGCAGTGAACAAAGGTTCACTTCAGTATGCCTTATGGCCAGAACTTGTCAAGAGGGAGTCATGTTACAGACTCCTAATTGTTCTAGAGATAAATTATTTTGTAGAAATACTTACATTGTAAAATATTTATATTTGTAGAAGTACTTTATACAATATAAGTTTTAGCTTTCCCCATCTCTTCTGTGTTAAAAAGTATTTGTTTTAGGAACTTGGTACGGTAGACCTGAACACCTCAGATGAATGGCAAGTAGAGTTTTGTTATCTGCTGTGTTTATTTTACTGGCCTGTGTACATTTTGTAACATTTTTCCGATATAAACCAAGAACAAAGCCTGGCATTTAGTTAAAAAGTAAATTCTGCTCTCAAGAAGTTGCTGAATTATTCTGTAATTGAAGATAATAAGTATCTTTTCTGTGAGTGAGGGAAGTTTAGGCTGGTAACACCCTTTAATGCCAGGTATATACAGAAGAGGAGATCCTTAAGAAAGAAAGAAAGCACTCTGAAAAAGTAATTTTTATTGTTGCATTGACATTTGCATGAAGAAGTAATTTTTCATTGCACAAAGTTTGATTCTGTAAATATCTATAATTACTGAATTTAAAAAACAAAACAAAAATCTCATAAAGCTGAATAGGTAGTTTTAAAAGGAAAAAGCCCAATCCTGGTCTGTTGAATGAAGGACTGTCTCTTTCACTTCATACAGTAGCTTGAAACTTGAGAATTTTAAATTCTACTGTAAATTTTTATTACTCTTTCCCAAGTAAAATCATGCTGCAATTCATCTTCAAGTCCATATGTGAAGCATAGACTGGTGGGTTAGTGTTTGGCAGTTTCTTAATATAGTTTGCTTATGTGTAAAGTGAATCGGTTGGAATCATACTGACCAGGGTAGCCATGTGGAAAAAATGTATCACATTTGACTCCCTCCATCTGTAAACTGTGACCAGATGTTGCTGCCTGTTTCTGGGAGGGATCTGACTTGCCCTAGTCATTCTGAGATTCATACTAAAGCAACAGCCGTGTTTAGGGATGTATGCATAACTAACTTTGCCTCTAAAGGCTGTTCTGCTCCCTACACTGGGATTTATCCCACGTGCATCCACTTGAGCTGGAGAAGATATCTGAAACGTGTTCTTCTGGCTTTGGAAGAGCTAGTGCAGGTACACTACCTGTGCATGGAGGCGTAGAGAAGGATCAGCACTGAATTTCTGCAGTCCTTGGCCATGCTTTGTCATCAGATAAGATCAATGCAAAAAGGGCAAACCTGCAACTCTGTGTCTATATTAATCAAAGCACTGGGAAGTAAGAATTGCTCTGAAAGACTGTAAATATAGCATGAAGTACAGACATGACTCCTGTTCTTTTAGAGAAAAATTAGAAGAGCTTAGCCTGTAGCTCCAGAGATGTAAGTTCACTTATTGCTGCCAAACACAGTTAGCATGTGACTGTGAGACACAATCCATTTATCTCAACTATCAGCAACTTTCTGATGTGAACGCTGTGCATAGGTGTAGTGATAGTGATAAGTCCTTTATTGTGTAGTAAATGTGAGGCACTTAGAAGTTGTTAATCTGGAAGAAAAAAGCTTTGTTCTCATCGACAAAACTAGGTAATTGTATTGGTGAACTACTGATAACTGCCTGCATGTCATGATTTTAACATAACTGATTAAATAGGAATATATGGAAGATGTTCTTCAAAGACTGCTGTTAACACACACCTCACTATAGATTTTGTTTTAAATAAGGACATATTTTTATACTGTTTTATTTTAAATGCAGGTGAACCAAGGAAATTTGACCCAAAGTTCAGAGGACCTATTCATAACAGGTAAATATCTTAACTCATTCTATTTAATTCTTTTGGTTTTGCAATGAACAGAGGATAAAAAACTTTAAGAAAACCTGTGGATTTGATTCCCAAATTATTTTAAACACAGAAAACAATCCTGTAGTGGGGAATATTTAACAGTGTACTCTTAAGTACTTTAAATTTGATTGCCAGTTCAGTATGCCTCATGTTGTCTATTACCCACAGTATTACCTTGTGCTGATATAGGAAAGGCCATCTGAGGTGCTGTTATGTTCTAGGGTGCCATGGCCATGTGAAGCAGTTTATCTTGTTTCCATACAGCACAGGACTGGAACCCTGGCAAGCTCTATCCTTTGGTTGGCAGCTGGTTTTCGTACTCCCTTAGTCACCTCATCAAGGAACTGACTTAGATCTCTCCAGAGCATGCCTGGGTGTGCACCGTTTCACCTCCAGTGGGACTGCCTGGCAGGGTGGATCCCTGACAGAATGTCAGTAGTGGCTGAACAATGACAGCAGTAATGTGCTGTCAGTGGTGTGGCTGCCTACTTACTGGAAAGACTCATCCCCAAAACCTTACTTGAGTGAACAGCTTTTACATGTGTGAAGGGCATCTGAGACTACCTATGTGCTGTGGACTGCAAAGTTCACTCCTAAAATAATGCAGTTTAATGGTATTTTTGAGCATGTGTTAACTGTGCTTTTCCCTTGTGTGCATGAGGAGTAGTGAAACTGGTACGGAAAAGTAGTTCTGAAACATACTTCTTTGTTACAAAGCCTCCTACAAGAATAATCTGGCTTTACTTCACTTAATAGTCAGTGCTGCAGAGGAAAGAGTGTCTGTTACCACTTAGAAGGTTCAGTAGTGTGAAATTGCTCAGAAAGCATCTAAGAAATCAGTCATTTTATCAGTGTTTTCCCCAACATAAGTGTAATGTAGAGAATAAATTCTAAACTAGCATTTACTGTCCTTAGTGAGAAGAATGAATTGGAGAACCACAAGTTATGTATCTATTTTACCTTTCTCAGCAGAAAATTTATGACCAAGAACACTGCAGCCTTGTGGTACTCTCACTGAGCATACACATTGTTGTCTGCACACACGCTGTTGTCTGCGCAACATTTTTTTTCTTTTCCTTTCTGAAAGCTAATAATTTTAGAAGTAAATGGAAATGTTTCTTTAGAGAGTTGATCCCAATTTGTGACGTACATTTGTAATATTGCCAGTGAGGCTTTGTATGCACACTGTATAGGAAGGAATTTAAATGATAGGGATGTTATTAGATGTTCATCTATGTGCATTACTACCAGAAAATCCTTCTAAGGTTTTATGTATTGTATCCACCAAGTGAATACATGTTGAAGCAGTAGCTCTGCAATTTCTCAGCTCAAAATGATATAGGAGGAGTTTTGGTAGACAACTTTCTAGAGAAAAACAGAAACTCCTGGTGTTCCTTATCAGTCTGAGCCAGAGATGTCTATCTTCCTACCACCACAATCTGATGGTTGGTTTAGCTGAATTCATATAAGACAAAATCTAGCACATCATATTTTAAGTCTGATAGCCAGTTTTTAAGTCTAGTGAGTTATCTCTGATTCCTCAAAGGCAGAAATTTTCTCAAAGCCATGTTTGCCTGCCCCCAGAGGTTCACCCCTAGGAACTGAGTAAGCTGGGGACCTGTCAGTTTCTGAGTGATGAACACTTCAACCTTGAAGCTGTCTGTCTCTCTCTTCCTCCCCTTGATATTGAAATGGTATCTCATACTGGGCTTTGGGCAGATTTGTCACGTGGCAGTGGGGGCTCTGTTGAATGGCCTTGGTATTTCAGATTTAATGTTCTGGGGAAGGCTCAGGAAGTTAAGGATTCATAAGGGATTCAGATAGAATGTGTTGTGCTTCTTTAAAGAGGCATTTCTTCCACCAACATCATCATAAGATATCTTAAATATACTTGTGGATAGATCAGTCAGGTACCATCACACAGGTGGAAAAACAAGCTTCTCCCTTTTCTTAATGGAATAATACTATACATAAAATTAACTTCTTTCCTCCATCTAGATATTCTCTAAATTCCAGTAAGGGTTTTTATACAGTCAATGTAATCATAGCATGTTTTTTGAAACTGCTTTGGCAAAATCGAGTTAGTAAATCACACTTCTGACTTGAGTTTTGTGGAGTTTGTCTTCTTTCTCTTCTCCCCTTGATATTTTTCTCCCTCCTCTATGTAGTTTATTGGGCTTTTCTCATATTGCTCTTGCTTCTATACACATTGTAATTGGTGTTTTGTTGTTATGTTTTAAAAAGTCATGGCACCTCCTGGTCTATCTTTGTTGAGCATCTTACTAGAAATTCAGTGTTATTGTTAAGACAAAGATTACCTTTTCCCCTGTGATTAGAAAATGTAGTTAATGGGTTCTGAGTATTGGTAAACTTCTGTAACCATTTAGCTATCTTTAATGTCCTGGTTTGGGTGAGAACAGAGCTGGTTCTGTTCAGTGATTTCACTTTTCAGATCAGTTGTTCTAACTAACTGCACTGTCTGAAGTTAGCAGCCTGTTTTCATAGACAGTGTCTGCTGCTGGCAGTGATAACAGCCCATGTTTAGAGTTATTACCAAGGATTGGTATGCAGACCAAGGCCACTGCTGGATCTTGTGCACCACGTTGGGAGTGCAGGAAAGTGAAAGGTGGCACCTGCAGGAAGGAGTGGACAGGGCAGGTGACCTGGAAACACATTACAAGTTCTCCAACCATTTAATATATCTGTTTTCTTTATCTTGTTTATGCTAAAGAATAACAGTTCTCCATAAGAGAAAGCAAAGAATGAAAAACAAAGGGAATGGTAGATGCTAAAAATGACTGTGAGTCAGTTGGACTTGGGATTCTAAGATTTCTTTTGCGAGTGAGATTCAGTTTACATCCACTTTCATGGACTTGCAAGCAGAGATGAAAATGCCTCATTTTATGAAGGTAGTCCTTCACTTTAACTCGAAGCATGTATTAGCCTTCCCAGGTTGATTATTGCTCACTCATTTGTCACAGAAAAGCAGAATGGGATTTAGATCAGGTCAGAACAGCAGCAGTTTGTTACTACAGCTGTGGGCACAGCCCAGTCTTTGCAGATGGGAACCCTGCTGCAATGGGGCAGTTACTGCTCGTACACCTGTAGCTTATACGGCCTGTTCTTCAGATAAGGAGGCTCTAGGCAGCACCCTTTTACAAGTAATTAGCTCCTTTGCTAATTAAATCCGGGGGATACTGTTAGCCACTTCTTAGACAGCGAGGCCCGCCAAGGCCTCTGTGACAGTAACTATTTTACTTCCACGCATCTTTAGAAACAGGGCTTGTGACGTTTGTTTGTGAAGGAGAGAACTGCTCACCCCTATCAGACCCCTGGAGAGAATGGCCTCCACAAGTGCACACTGACCTTCTCTGCTTGCTGGGGAGTGTCATACTTCATGCTAATTACACTCTGCAAGCTGCTCTGATCAAGGTCAGACCCTGGAGAAAAATTATTCTAGTGGTCCACATCAGTCTTCTGCCTGCATGAACTTAATATGCAGACCAATAAGTAGAATATAGTAATTTAATTGAATACTCACAGTTTAGTCCCTCATTCAGTTTTCAGGCTGGAGATTGCTTGTATGTAAAAGAAGGCTTGAATCTCCACAGTATGTTGGTTTGGGTTTTTTTGTCCTCTCTATAGAGCATATGTTGGTTGCTTTAAATGAGGTCAATAAGCTGAGTCAGAATTTTGTGCAGAGATCAAGGTAGTTGCATGTAGGCTTTTTTTTTTTTTCCCGTGTTGTTACTTTTCCATTCATAAGCTATTTATAGTGCAGGTAAGTTGTGTTGAATCTTTCTTTCATCACTTTGTTTGCCATATTTGATATCAGCTGTAAGGACATGCTGAGGCAGATGTCCTGTGGTAGCTTATACCATAAGTGATCTCATGGATTTGGTGTTGCAAGGTATTGTTTGTTTAAGAATATTTAAAGTCGTTCCTCAATAGGTTTCTATTGCTGTCTACAGTAGAAAAGGCATACACATTTATTTGCTGGGCATGCTGCAAAAGCACGCCTTACACCTCAAATGTGATTCTGTGAGGAATATTTACTAAGTGTAGGTGCAGACACCTTATTCAGATGTTAAAATACCCTATGACACCTGGTGTTTTCAAAGGGTCATATTAGACACCTTATTTTTAAAGTGTTTCTTTCTGTTCCTAGGCACTGTACAGACATTATTTGCTGTGTGGTCTTCATAGTCGTCATTCTGGGTTACATTGCATTAGGAATTGTGGGTAAGTAAATGCAAGTATAACAGTGCTTACTCGTGCGCAGGAGAGGCAACTTCAGAGAGGCAACTTTGTGAATATTAGAATTTTTAATAGAGATATGCCTTTGGCTTTCCTATGTAAATCTTTCAAACTGATAATCAACGCCTTGCATAGAAGCAAATGACAAATTAAGCTCGTGTCTGTTGTAATTATTGAGAAGTTCAAAACTGTATATTTACTGCTGAAAAACTCAAAATTGTGTTCAAGTAAAAATGACATGGTTTGATATTTTTTGTCAATTTTCCTATCATAAAGTAACTGTGGTGGAAAAAATCACTTTCATTTGTCATTAATCTGACATCAAAATTTAGACATAAACACTTTGTTTTCAGAGGGGATGAAATATAGTATGAGTAAAAGGTAATCGGTTCTCCTCGAAAGATGAAACCAAGTGATTTTTGATACTAGCCTTTCTTAATTCTGCTTCAGTGATGGCTGCTGTTGAGTGACAGCACTGAATAGAAATAGTTATTCTGTGATTTAGTTTCTTATAATTCTTTTACCTTTACGAATGAAGTAATAGTGCTAATTTAACATTCTGTGTAGTGTTCCTTCCTATCAAACTGACTTAAGCCTTCAAGTTCATTTCAGGGTCACTGGGCTTATCTGGGTGATATTTTACAAATGTTTGGTCTCTTAAGATTTACATAAAAGGCAGCAGATATGTTATCCCCCAAAAGAGCCTCACATTCCAAAGGACAGGTTAATTCAGTAGTAACTCTTTTTGTATTGCTCCAAGGGATGCTTATACAACACCAGCGTTATCAACATGGATTTACAAATTCTGTATCGCCGCTTTTGATACATTAGTAAATCACTTGTGTTAAAAATCTGTAAGAACCATTTGGCAGGTCAGTTTCTCTGTACAATAAAACATAAAAAATATACCTTTAAGGGAAACAAACTTAATTATAAGAAAGACTGCCCTTTCAAAAATGCACAGTAGGGGGCATGAGGCAGTATAAAGTTATTTGTTGTTCATTTTTAAATATCACAGGATGCCATTGTTCTAATCACTTTTTCACCTTGATAGGGAGCTTTCCAGCCTTTACAACCACTGACATAACCCATAGGGCACAGGAAAAAAAGGACTGCATCTGATAGACTGTTAGTGACAGATGTTAGCTATTTTTGGTACTGTCCATGTGTGTTGGCTCCACATCAATAAAAGGACTGACATTAACTGCAGGCCTCCTGAAAATGGTACACTGGTGTCATAAGATGTCACATTGCTGCTCTGGGGTATGAGTCAGCTGTGTATTGTGGAATATGGTTCAGCTGCTCTTTAGTTTTCTTTTCTAGCCCAAGTGTTTGTGCCAGTGCTCAGACTGCAGCCTTATGAGCATCAGAACATGCTGGAATGAAAGTTTTATGTGACTGGATCCCTTTTCATTTAGTGCCTGATAATGAATCACGAGAAGTGTAGCACAACATGCAGAAAAAAAACAAACCATGGTTCTGCTCTGTCAGACTAGTTCTTACAGTCATGTACAAGTGTGAGTTATCAGCTGACTATGGCAATTCCTAAAAGAGAATCTATACCTCCCAAATGCTCCTATTAAGTAATGCTACTGAAATAAGTAAGCAAGGGCTAACAAATTAAAAAGTAAATTAGGCTTAACACTGGCAAAGCACTTTAGTTTTCCCTGAGCATCAGAATACCACATTTAATCTGAAATGGATTTAATCAGAATTGCAGTTAATCTGGCTGTTCAGAAAGTGCTAATACCAAGCAGCAGGTTATTTTACAAACTCAAAACACAGGAAAACTAAGATAGGTTAAAAGAACCAGCAGTTTCATTTTGGTAACCTAAAACCATTCCAGGTGAAAGGTAGCATTAAGAGATTCTCTGTAACTATTTGGAAGTCACTGAAGATACATTGTGTATCTTGAACACTGCAATAAATTTGCAGCCTCCTGCTCCAAGATCTTGCATAGATTCTGTCTCTACTGCACATATCATTAGTGTTAAATGTTGTTATTCTAGCCAAAGTGACCTTGAGGAAAATGACAGTTTCGTAAATGACTAAATGCAGTGTCACAAAGTTGAAAGAAAATGGGGTAATTACAGAGAAGCAAGTTCAAGGTGGTTTGCATCGATCAAAGCCTAAAGTGTGTGCTAAGTGGGCTCCTGACATTAGGCATGTTGTGCAAGAGGGGGAAGGCTGGGTCTAAAATCTTAGTATTTGTAATCTTTTCCGCATAATACAAGTACAAGGAAATGTTTGGGAAAAGATCAATGGTCTCTTTTACAAATCTCCTAACAACCTGATTTTAGGGTGTCAGCTCAGGGTATTCATAATGGAATTATATTCTGGCATTATATCTTACTTTCAGATGATACTTAAAAATAAATTTCCATTATTTAGGGTCAAACGAGCAGTTAGAACACTTCAAAGGCTTGTCATTGGCTAATCATGAAGGAAGCTTAGTCAGGTCTGCACATTGCAGCTTAGAAATAATACTAGTGATAGCGATAGCTGGTGTGTACGTGATCCTCAAAGAGGAATAATGATGCAGGTAAAAATGTCTTGGAGAAGAAATCCTGATTCAAAGTAGAGAAAGGAAGTTTAAAAGTTCAATATAAACCTCTCTTTCTATTCAATACTGCTATTTATGCTGGCATGTAACACATAAATTGCCAGGTGCAGTCCTAGTGACAGAAAAATGGGACAATTTCCAAGTGAGAGGTCAGGAAACATTTTCATTTACAAAGCGAGAGTTTGTTTCTATTCTTAGTGCAAATGGAGTCCATTGGATTGAAACACACCCAGTGTATTTCTGTCACATACCCAGGTAATCCCATTGATTTTAATGCCATTGTGGTTGTCTTGTGCATGCTCAAATGTCTACACGGCCCCTCTTCTTTTCACTTTCTAATAAACATTACTTTTTAAGTCCATTACATCATATGTTGGATAGAAACCAGCTATGTGTGCCCTGAAGGTAAAAAGTGAATGGGTTTGCTTTCTTACTGGTTCACCTCTGTTTTAGTTCAGTTTAGTCTTATATTTTAGCTTTTTGTTAGGAAATCTACAAATCACCACTCTTCAGTAGCGATCAGCAAAGATTACAATGGTACATTTGAGGTGATACATTTTCATGCTGCTTGGTTTTAACTATTGACTACATACACTTGACTAAAAAGTTATGTATATTTGCAGCTTGGGTTCACGGTGACCCCAGGAAAGTGATTTATCCAACTGACAGCTATGGACAGTTCTGTGGTCAGAAAGATACCCTCAACGAGTGAGTACTAAATCTATCCACATACCTTTATTACTTATGGACTATGAATAAGATGTTAGGTTTCAAATCTTTCTGTCTGCAAGGGGGTCTCAGGGGAAGTAGAAAAGACAGTGACAATCTTACTCTACTTATTCCAAATAAAGTTTGGAAAAAGATTAGTTGCTCAGTGCAAATCTAGACCCAGATTGTTACTATAATGCAGTTGTTTTCATTGTCAAAAAAGTATTTTTGGTAAAGTATCAATATAACTTAAAGATTGCATTGCTAATTGCATAGGAAGGGACTAGCTGGCACAGCTTCTAACTGGCAGAGCTTGGATAGTTAGTAACTCATTGAGTAATTCTTCTGTCATAAGTGTAGTCATAAAGCATTGTGGCCTGGTTCTTAGTTATTTGTTACAGGGACACTCCATAGTCCTGACATGGCTAGCCAACTTGGAATTCTCATGTAACAAGGGCAGGACTACTGCCATACCATCTTCACTAGAGCTATCTGATGGTTTTCTGATATAGCAAAGTTTAACAGTATTTTTACAGTCTTTTAAGACCCAAGTTTTTAAATCCAGAGATCTTGGGGTAATCAATATTCAACAGAACCAAATCGAGGTGATTCGTGCCTCAAGGTCCCAAGTTCCAGAAGCTGTCAAGTTTGAGCATTCTGGGGTGCAAACCTCTCAGACTGTCCCTTACTTATATCAAAGGAGGTTTATCAGTGTTATTAGCAGATGCTATTATTATTCTGTCTTCTGGACAACTGTTCTAGGTTTCCAGCCATAAAAAGCTTTTGATTGATTTTGGTGCCACCTTCTGATCAGCAGAAAATAGGCAGCTTTTACCGTGTAGCATTTGCTGATAGTGATTTTGTGTGGAATACATACACAACATGCTCAGTGTCAGCAAAGGACCACAGTGTTTTGCAGTGTTATTTTAGAGACCTCACTTCTTAAAGGCAGGACTACAGATACGTGTTAACAGTGCTTGGGGTTGTTTCAGCTTAAAACTTAGCTATGGAAAAAAAGGCTTCTCAAAATTACCATTCTTTAGAACAAATACTTCTGGTTTCAGAGATGTCTTGGCACATAATGTTCAGGGCTTGATTAAGATTGTGTATGCAATATGACCCTTCACAATAATAGAATTTAAATTGCTATAAATTTTGAATGGTAGGATGTATAAGCATCCATATTTATAACATTAATTATGCTATGTCCACTTCCATAGGAACAAGACCATTTTGTTTTACTTTAACATTCTGAAATGTGCCAGCCCCATAGTGTTAATAAACCTACAGTGCCCTACAACACAGGTGAGTGGAACGCAGAGATAAAATGCTTTTCCTGCCTCTTAGTCATGGTACTTGAGAAGTAGACATACATTTATTTGGATTTAAAAATTGCTGTTCATATCCATCAAAATATAATATCACATGTAGTGCATGGTCTCTGTAGCCTGCAATGGTCAGAAAAAAATAAATAGAAATGAAAGAGATTGTGTATTTTGCATAAGAGTTGACCAAAAAAAAAGTCTGTTTAGTTGAAAACAGCAATTTGTTACTTATGAATTCATGACAGTCAGTGATCCAGCAGTGACCAGTGCATGCAGAAAATAATTTTGCTTGACATATAGAGTATTCCAAACTGGATAAGTTCAAGAAAATGTGTGTATCCCCAGTAACAGGAGTATCTGGGTGTGGTTAGAACGTGTAGCACTTTCCAAAGTGCAGATCTTGAAAGGTTGTTCTTGCCTTAGGCCACAATTTGTACGTCCTTAGCTGTGCTGCAACTTTTCATGAAGCTGTGAAATAAACCCAGTCACTGAACTTGTGTGGGTTAAAATTATCCTTCTCATCTTTTTTTACACGAGACCATTTTACTGACCTGGTTTGTTCAACAATTGAACAGCCAGTTATGTCAGCTCACCTTATGAGGCAACAATTTATGGCATGGGATATGTCAGAGGAATTAGGTGCAGGACTGCTCTGATCCAACTTTGCTGCCAAAGCAATTGCACTGTGTAATTACACTGCAGGTGACAGGGTATGGTCTCAGCCATCTTGACAACATTCAGTGAAGTCCATTATTAATTTGGATGAGGGTTGTTATATGGTAACCAATTTACTGATTACAAATGTTAATTGTATATTTATTTGACTATCATTTTAAAATGTTTCCCATTCCAGCTTGCCCTTACTCCTGATCCCTATCCTTGATAGATGTTTCTGGCCTATCAGTTAGTGTGACCGTATGGACTATTTGACACAGCTGAAGAGATGGAAATCTCCAGCAAGGAAGAGCAAGAACACTCTTAACACTGACCGTTGCTGTCAGAATGGAAACTTTCTCTATCAGCAGCAGATTTGCTTCAGGAATCCCCATCTGTCCACATGCAGACACCGACACTGTTGCCCTGCAGTCTTTAGACTCTCTTACTGGAACAATTCAGCCTGTTCAGAAATACTGAGGTCATTGTGTGGGATTTGACTGGTGCTGTGGTCAAGTTGGCAGTGGTCATGAATCAAGTAAGGTGAAATACTTGTTGAAGGAGAGTTTGGGGGATCAGAGTAGTTATTTTGTTTATTTTCAAACATAAAACATCTCCAAAATTGAGAATGTTTTTGAATACTGTTTGCTACTGCAGATGGTTAATTTTCTGGGCTTTTGTGAAAATACTGGAGAAATGTTTGTTTGATAATTCCTCTTTTGAATTGTGGACAGGGTTGTTCATTCCTGTCCCATTCATATCAAACAGAAAGAGGGGAAAAGTAAAAAAAAAAAGCCCAAGAACTGGCATGGGAAGAACTTCATTTCTTGAGTAAGACTGTGGATTTTCAAACTGTTATTACAGTTCACTGGATCCATATACAGCACATTTCATTGCTTGTTTCGTAGATGGGAAACTGAGGTTATAGTAAAGTGTATACTTGTTAGTTGTGTGTTGTCCCAGCAGGGGCAAAAACCTCTTCTTCCTTTGTTCCTTGGCCTGTGGGTAGTCCATAGGACTGTAGTACTCATCTAGAAAGACCGTCTTGCAGCATCTGCCCTGTTCTAAGGATTAGTACAAGATCTTTTCCCAGAATTCCTGTAGGTAAGTCATATACAGCAGAATGCCCTTGAGGTGAAATACAGTCTTGTGCATGATGTCTCTCTGGTACTTGAATAGCAGAGCTTTGAAAAGGGCATTTGGATAGCACAGCTTTGGAAACAGAGAGCAGCCTTCTAGAAAAGGCTGAAACTTGCTATAAATGGTGGACTTCAAACTACCTCACAGTGCTTAGGAACACTGAGGAGTCAGAACAGCCCTACACTTGCATGATTCCAGAGACCAGCAGAGCCTTCAGAGTCTGTGTACTGGGGCAGCTGCTTCTCCATTATGTAAACCTATATCGTAACTTCTGAGTGGATGCATTCATCAAACCTCAGTCCTCACTTGATTTCTCACCTAAATCTGCTTTATAATGGCTGTACCTTGAGTGGTGTGAATTTCCTTCCTTGCATGTGCACCCCTGTTGCTTTGTAACTAGGGGAGATTCATCATTAGTCAGTATCAAAAAGTCACCTTTGAGTGATTTACACCTAACTTGACTTGAATGGTATCTGTGGAGATGTATTTGACTGAAGAGACTGTGTAGAAGTGTGGAACAATTTTAGCTATATGAGACTTTTTTAAATAAAGTTCCCCTTATAAATGTAATGGAAAAAAATCACCTGTATTATATGAAAGTAGCTACCACACCACCTTGATCATATACACTGCTGCTGATGGAAGTAGAGGAGGACCCGATGGATTTATTTTTTATAATGGTACTCCAAATTTAAAAAAAAAATAAAAATTTCAACAGACTGAAAGCTCTGCATATCTACCAGAATGTGTAGAACCTAAGAAGATACAGAGAGTGGTTTGATATGCCAGATATGAGGAGAGACATTGAAAGTGTGTTCTGTCGAAGAATTTTAGAAGTATTCATCTAGGGAATCAAAAGGTGAACATACATCCTTTTCTAAATACTACCTGAAACATTATTGAAGGCAATTTCATAAAACAATGCACTTCTGTAGGTGACCTTTTTCTTGCTTTTTAATTGCACTGACTTTCCTTACCCTCCTCTACCCCCAGTGTATCTTTACTCATGTTTTTTTTTTTTCTTTTCTTGCAGCTTTGTGTCTCAAAGTGCCCAGACAGGTTTGCAACTTACATTGATGTTCAGGCTTCCTACAGATATAAACCAGATCAGTGGAATTACTTCAGGCAGTTCTGCAAGCCTGGTTTTAACAATCCTCGCAAGGTGTGTACGTATCAGTAGGTGATGGAATATGTTTTTTCTTCAAGCAGTATGTAATATGCATTATTTTACTGAGCTACATCAAAGCTTTGAATTATTCTTATTTCACCACATAAGGAGTTGTTCCATATATAGGGTTTAACACTGACTTCATTGGAGCGAAGGTCTCGTAGGCACACCAAATCCCATGCGCTTTAAATGATCTAGTGGTTGCTTAAATCTGCAGCTAGTCATGTAGTTGTAGCACTGTGGTACTTAGAGGTACTCCACAGCAGTAGAGCAGAGTATCATAAACCAGTTTTTAAGGCTCCTGAGTCATCTCTAGCTACTTAGTAGTTTAGATAGGAGAATTACTCTGTCCTTCACTTAACTGATTTTGCACTCAAATGTACTGTGCTATTTCTCCCAGCTATAAAATACCTTGCAATTCAGCTGTATTAATTGTGTTAAGCTTTTACTTTTTTTTTTTTTAAGAGAAAAGGTGAAGGAGAGGCAGGGAACAATTGCCTGGTCACTTCTGGCTTAGATGTTGATCCAAAATGATCAGGTTTTTTCTTTTTTTTGTCACTAGAAGAGGGAAGAATAGCCTTTTTCTAAATCAGTGTCATTTTGGATTGTCACTTACATCATGAATGTATCTTGCAGCTCTACCAGTCAAGTTTGGGGCGGAGGCTACAAAGCCCAGTTTGGGGCGTTTTCTCAGACTGGGTAAGAAACAAAAACTACATTGTTATTCTGCTATGTATTCAGCATTCCTGTTTTTCCCCTTTTTAGTCTGTTGCTCAAGTCCTACGTGATGAAGATTGTCCTTCGATGATCATTCCAAGCAGGCCTTGTGAGTGGTTCTACTTCTTACACACATATTAGCAAATTATAAGCATTCACATTAAAGCACAATTCTTGTCTGAAATGTGTTTTGTGGCAGGGTCACTAGGAGCTGTCTGTTATCTGTCAGTGACATCCATTAACTTTTAAACCTGAATAATCACTGATAATAAAAGCTTTACGGCTCATATAGTGCCTTCCAAAACATGTGAGCAAGCAACCCCACTGGCATCAAGAAAATGCCACGGATGTGGGAAGCATCATATGACCAGATATTGAAGTTCACATGATACTTGAGCCCAGCTACAATGCATCTCACTTTTCAGTTGCAGTGCTGGTGATGCAAGGCATACGGAGGAATTAAGGGGCAAAAAAGCTTTTGTCACTATGGTCAGCAGGTATTTCTTAGTAGGTAACCACAAGTCTTGGAGCTCTTGGAGCTGCAGAAGTGTAATACCAAGAGTATGTGACCCAGAAGCTCACACAAATAAAAAATTGCTATTTATTTTTTCCATGCTTTAAAATAGACATCATGTAAACCAGGGACAGGTTATCAGAAAGAGAAAATGCTGATTGAATTCTTAAAAAATACAAAGAATTTGTATGAAAACTGATCTACTGACCCAAAAGACAGAAATAAATTTGCAAAGAAGCTCTTATTTTCTTTTGGACTAGAACAAGGGGCAAAAATTACAGAGGGAGGAAGAGAGACATGTTAATTATTTACTCTAAATAATTGGTGGGGGAGATATTCTTGACTGAATATTGAACCTGGCATCAGTATTTATTGGAACCTGATAAGAAAAGCATAGAATTGTTATATAAAGTAGAGCTGTGTAGGCAGACTGACCTACTCTTCCCTTTGGAATGAAAACCAGGACTTTTTACAGCAAAGAGTAGGGCATCATAAACGAGTATGTGAACAGTTCTCCCTTTCTCTCCCTTTTATAATCTCCTCCTCCCTCTGTTTAACCAATAGTTTCTGTCTTTTTTTCCATTGCTTCCTTTCCAAGAATATCTAGTGATAGTGGCTGGTACTGGAGCTCATCTGGCCTATGAGGAGCTGACACTTGCTGTTATATATTGGTTTGGGTGCTAATACCATTTATGACCTGTCGTATCAAGTCTGTCCATGGGGGCTGGTTTGATTATTACCATTAAATGACATATTTGAGAAGCTGCAGTTTTTGTAAGATGCCCAGACATGGAGAGAAACTTTCGCAGTTATTACAAATTCTTAAACTGCTACAGATACTATTGTTGTTATTCAGTAGCACCTAGACTTTCCAGCTGAAAGCTATGATTCCACCATGCCTGATCTTGGGCAAGAAGGCCCAGAGCATAACAATCATAATCTTGACTACAATGTTTCTTCCAAGATCTTTCGAAGTCAATATATCATTAGATAATCAGTTGAAAAACAGTTGCTGTGAATCTGAAATGGTTTAAGTATGTTACAAAAGACAAGTGATAAAAGTGGAGCTTGACATGAAATGTAATATGCATGCTTTGTTTTGATATTTTGCATAGTTCTTAAGAGATGCTTCCCAGACTTCTCCACAAAGAATGGTGTGCTAACCGTGGCAAATCAGACTACATTCAAAGATGGAAGAGGGAAAACAAGAAATGTAACTGATCTCAGGGAAGCTGCAAAGTAGGTTTTACCCTTCTTAAGTGCTCACTTGTTGGATTCTGAGATTGTGAAATAACCTAGGAATTGAAAAAATAAGCAGAATCTGTTGTATCAAATGTCTGAGGGTACCCAGGCAAGACTTGCAAGTAAATGGACTCTTTGTGCCTGGGCCCTTCACAGAATCGCAGAATGTTAACTGCAGAGTTACAGTAAGGAAATCCAGCAGAAATGAATAAGGAGCCAAAAGTATTAGTCTGATTGTCTCAGAGTGGCTGTCAGTTTTTAAATAATTCTCACTGTTTTTCCTAGCAAAAATTAGTATTAAAGAAAGCTAAAGGAGGTTCAAAATTAAATCCATGTGCTGCAGGACTCAGGCCAGACAGTAATGGCCTTGGCTATTCCTTCCTGTGATGGCCTTTCCACTAACATGGACGGTCCTGGTACTTGGAGCATCTCTCCTCATCAGAGTGCTCCTATTTTTGGTACATGTCTAAAGATTAAAAAGCAATGTACTGGGCTTTGATGCATGACACCACCTCCCTTGCAGATGAACAGCAAGCATCTCCAATCCTGGGCATCAATCAGGGTGAGAGAAAACTACTACAAGAGCCTCACCTTTCCAGCTGCTGTCAGTCCTCAGCCTGTCTAGAGCACAGGCATACCTTTTCATATCTCTCCACCCAAGGCTACCACATCCTAGCACCTTACCAACACTAAAAACACCTGTACCTTGTTGAGTTCCCTCCTTCTGCCATCTACAGCTACACTGTCTGTTCTTTGATAAGAATATCCTTCATTTCCTCTTAGGAGAACGTTAATATGGCAAGCACTTTGAAGGACAGGAAAACAGTTCCATAAAGTCAATCTTCTGTTTCACTGAGCTCTTTTCTACTTCTCTGTTATTAGCAGTTCAGAAGTCATGACTGTTTGGCTCTTGGTACATTGCAGATCTTAATAGCATACACTTTTACTGTAAGGTAATAATCAATTATATCTGGGGATAGTACTCATAAGGCTTTTTTAATAAAGCTTTTTCAGGAGCTGTATAGACATTTCTACACAGGTTTGGGGGGGGGGGGGTTGTTGGGTTTTTTTTGGCATACTTGATTGACATTACAGAACTGGGGCTGCAGGATAGTAATATAGTCATTACTAGCAAAGATATTTCAAATTCTTTCTCTGAGCCTATTTGCTGTTTAAATAAATTCTGCTTTTCTACCTGAAGTGACCTGTTCTTTGGTTTGTCTTTTCTCAGCGGCATCAATAATGTCCTGGATGCAAGATCGGTTGGAATGAAAATTTTTGAAGACTATGCCATTTCTTGGTATTGGATTTTAATGTAAGATTTTCATAGGCATTTTTAATTTTTCCAAACTTGCTTTGAAGTGTGCAGGGAATTAAAAAATATACCATGTATGTGTGTGTTACTAGTCCTACTTTTAAACTCAAGGAGCAACTATAATTTCCATTCATCACATGATAATGTTATGGTTCAGTACATTAGGTAAGGACGGCAGAGCATTGATACTGCTGCTTAGTTCACATTGCTTTAGAAGGCCTCGCTGAGTAAAAAGGACTTTTGCAGTATTTTTTTTTTTTCTTTCTGACCTTCTTTCTGGGAGTGAAATGAAAGCAAATATTTAAGTACCACAGACTTGATAAAGAGAAGACACTTCATAGGTGTCTTTCCAAGGGGTCCCATTGGTAGCTTTTAACAGTTTCTTTTTATACACCACAATGCCCTGATGATTCCCTCTTCCAATGGATAGGAGGAATCACTATTTTTCCTCCTAAACTCAATTATTTTCTCTCTAGGAAAGCTCCTCGAATGTTACTTGACTAACATTATTTCTTTGCAGGTAGAGATTTTTAATGAAGGACATAAACCAGCAATCTCCCCACACATAGGTATTCCTCCAGTTTAATTTTCTGTACTATAGACTAGACCATGGCCTGAAAAATGTAGTGAGTTATTCAGCTACTGTAGGTGGTCACAAAGGTGTTGTACTAGTCCCATTCAGACAACCTGAGAACACAGTGTGTACAAACATGTCTGGGTCTGCCCTATGACATCTTCATTTATAAGCTATTTGTTTCTAATAGCAGATAGTAGCCATGAGGTTGTATTTCATAAGGAAAATCTTGAAATACATTTTTACTAATTGCTTCTTTATGTGAGATGAAGCAACCCTCACTTGGAGTAACAGGCATGCAGGAAGGTGAAGATTCTCACACTTGCTTTCCTTGTGTTTCTGTTTCTTGTCTTTCTAGTGGTCTGTTCATTGCAATGATTGTGAGTCTGCTCTTCCTTGTGTTATTGAGGTTCACGGCTGGGGTTCTCTTCTGGATTTTCATCTTTGGTGTGATTGGAATTATAGGTTATGGTAGGTGTAATCTTCTAGCCTCTGAGGATATTTTTCCTTATTGCTTAAGTTTGGGCAAGGAAAATCAGTAATTACCTCAACTAAATGGTACAGTTGGGAGAATTAATTCCTAGTTTAGACACAGTTAAGTGAGAAGGGCTTAAATGGTTAGCAGTCTGACATTTAAAAGAAGTAAGGATCTAGCTGTGCTGATAATTAGTATCAAATGTAGTAATCTGAATTATCTACCCACAGTATGCTTAGTCGATATTCACTTGTACTGGTATTTCTTTTCTATATATGTGATGTTCTAACTGACTAGTCTCACAATCAATTGTTTTCAGTTTTTGCTTACCTGACATGCTGAGGACAAAGCACTTGGCTTGTAAAAGATGTTAAAAAAAGCGTTGTCTCCTCTGTCTTCAGAAACACTCATTTTATATTGATTTTTTTTTTTAAAAGGCATCTGGCATTGTTACTGGGAATATGATCATCTTAAAGGAATACCCGGATCTGACCTCACTGTTTATGATATTGGATTCCAGACAGACTTCAGAGTGTACCTGCAACTGAGGCAAACATGGTTAGCATTTAGTAAGTGCCCTTTAAACTTGGTATCTGTTAATGGATATTCAGGAGAATCAGTCACTGTCTTGCTACAGTTTCTGCTTTGTTCAATCTCTTCCTCTATATATGTCGCTCAGAGAATTAAGCAGAATTTCTTTCTTTGTATTGTGAAAAAATCTACTTTTTTTGCAAGGAGACTAGTATATTTGTAAGGAGAGATAAGGCAATCACACTAGTGGTGAGAGTGAAAAATGCTTGTGTTCTTAGCATTTCACTGTCTGTGTGTTCAGTCTTCACAATGGGGAAGTAGAAGGCAATAAATAAGTTAGTCCTGATGAAGTTGCCTAAGGAGGGGCATTTTTCTCTCCCAGTCTGTTTATTCTCCCTCTTTGAGGGGCCCCAGAAGTTAAAGTAATAACTCTACACATCTTTGTAAAACTGTTTACATTCAGGACACTGAGCTTTCTTGGAGGCCAAACAAAGATTGTGGAATGAACCACTGCAAACTTTATCACCTTTATTTTCAAAAGTGTTTCATTGCCTTCTCTTACCAGGACAGAGTATTTAAAACAAAACCCTACTGGAACAAGACAGTTTGCAGCATACACAACCCTCCCCAGGGAAGGAGGGGTGAAGAAGAAAACAAATACCTGTCAAATATTACTTGCACTGCTGTTACTGGTCTATTAGAAGGCACACAGACACTAACTAATGATGAATGGGGCATAGCCTACAACACCACCTCTCCCTGTTGGTAGCTAAAGTAATAGAGTAATAGTTTACTGCTTAAATTCCCTTCCTCTACTTTGTGTCTTCATTTAACTCTATGATGGATCATTGAGCTCCTGAAGCATTCTCTATACATTGTTGAGGCAGAGCCTTTGAGTGCTCTATCCCTAGTGAATATTGGGACTTTATTATGGTTTTCCTTGTAACTCTCCAAGCTCTTCTGATGCCTGATTCTTAGCATCCATGTTATAGTTTATCTAGATGTCACTGTCACTTTCAGATGAGTAAATTGTTATACTTGGGAATTAAATTACTTTTCCAAAGACACCCACCAAAGCAGTTAAATGTCCTTGAAGCAAACATCGGTCCTCTTAGTCCTAGTCTAGAACGTATCGTGCACCATCGTTGCTTTCCTTTTTCACTTCCTTTTAAGATGCATTAACTTAACAGAGCTGAACTGGAATGAGGCCAACTTTAAAGAAGCCTGATTATGTATTTCTTCATGGGGAACCTTATTAAAAATAGATGTTGAAATGTGTGTAACAAAAACTTCATTCTGAACAGTCTGTGTCTCTGAGCACCACAGTGGTCACTTGCCACCTGCTGTTCTGATGGCTGCGGTACTGATAATACTTGGGATCACAGTTTAATATCCATGCCTATCTAGGTCTGGATTCTGAGGCGATGTCTAAGCTATGGGACCTGAAGCTAATTCCCATGACCCTTTGCAAACCTTCAGACAAGCCAAGGCTTAGAGATACTGTTTCTTCTGTCTTCCCTTCTCTCCACAAAACTACTTGGTATCATCCGGAAGAGACAAGTCCTGCTGTGTGCAACCATCCACATCTGCCAGGCTGATTAAAATGTTGTCTAACCATCTGAAGCACACAGAATTGTTGGATATGTTTCAGTCAAAGGAGATGTGCTTCAGGCATTAAAGACTCTGTCTTCTCTAGGTGAAATTCAGAGAATTTTTTACTTTCTACTGCAGAAGTAGGTTTTGAACCGACAACAAAAAGAATCTGGGTTATGATTCAAACACTGCTCTTAGCTAAAGAGGAAGTGTTTTGGGACATGGTGCTCTCAGCTCTCTGACCTCAGAGAAAGTTTGTGGGATTCCCGCAGCATAATGGGAAGGTGAAAATAGTTTGTCCCAAACTGTCTTAGCCTCTTCTGATTTTTTTTATTCAAATGAAGTGAAAGGAGTTCATGCCAGGTTAATACTCATAGAAACCCATTGATTTAAGTACATCTAAATCATAGAATAATATATATCAGAAAAATGCACTCTTCATGAAAAAGTAGACTCTACATCTCATTGTTATTTATTTTATTGTATCTAAATACTACAAATTAGCCCCATTAGAGCATAAGTGTTCAAAATGCTTGTTTATGAAAAGTGGAATTTTTTAAGGGTGAACTGTATCTAAGGCCAAATACTATAGTCACATTTCAATAAGTTATCTTTGTCTGAGAATGGTATGTTTGATTTTTCTTCTCAAATTATAAATGCTAATATTAGGGCCCTACACATTCTGCCTAACTCTTTGCATGTAGAATTTCACTACACTGGAACTTAAAAAATTATGAAATGGGATTGAAGATTGGCAGGTGCAGTGAGAGAAAGAGAACTGCTCTAGCAGAGAATTTTATGGAGTTCATGAACAATAATGTAAAATATGAGGAAGGAAAAGAAAAACAAACAGCAAAACCAAACAAGCTACAGAGGCAGCGTGTTGGTTCAATTTTTGATAAGTATAACTTTCATTTGTTTGTTTACAGTGATAATACTTTGCATTGTTGAGATCGTAATCATTCTGATGCTGATCTTCCTAAGGAATCGGATCCGGATTGCTATTGCACTGTTGAAGGAAGGTAGTAGGTATGTTTGTGTCACGGTTTAGGGTCAGGGCGGCCACTTAAGCCAATAACAGACACTCTCTGTTAATCCCCTTCCCTCCCCAAAGGGGAAGAGAAAGGGAATAAGGGAGAGAGACTTCACTGCTAGAAGAGGAAACTAGAACAGCTTTAATGAAAATGAAAATAATAATAATAAAAATGGAATATGTACAAATATATACAAAACCAGTGTCGACCCAACCCCCCTGATGGTAATTACATCACCATCACCACTGATGCTGTGGAGCAGGCACTGGGGGGTCCCAGACTGGGTCCAGCAGCAGACAGGAGCCATGTTCAGGAGCTGGATTCTGGTACCAGGTTCAGTAGCACACCGATTGGGATAGAAGGCAGAACGGACAGAAGGATCCTTCCTTGGGTGCTCTGAGGAAGGAACCAAAAGAGGACCTGAGCCAAGCCAAGCAAACTTGGCAAAGCGGTCCAAGAGGGGAGAGGTGCCTGCGAGCCCCCAGAGAGAGGGCGACGAGTGAGCAAGCAAGCAAGCAAAACTATAGACCCTCCAGATCCCTTTGCTTTATACTAAATATGACGCATATGGGCTGGAATACCTCGTTGGTCAGTTTGGGGTCACCTGCCCTGTCCACTCCTCCCTGCAGGTGCCACCTTTCACTTTCCGGCACTCCCAACGTGGTGCACAAGATCCAGCAGTGGCCTTGGTCTGCATACCAATCCTTGGTAGTAACTCTAAACATGGGCTGTTATCACTGCCAGCAGCAG
>JANHFX010016412.1:0-17834 GCA_027560015.1 Chloroceryle amazona
TATAGGCAACGCAGGGGCCGCGGGTGGCGGGGGGGCCCCGGGGAGGGGGCCGGGGATAGGGGGGGCCCCGGGGGGGGGGGGGGGGGGGGGGGGTTGGGGTGGGTGCTGGCCGGGACTGAGCCGCGTCTCTGTCCCGCAGCCCTTCACCGAGCGCGCCTACTACCCGCTGGCGGGAGCCGGTGCCGGCGCGGGGCCGACGTCGTTTCCCGCCTTCCAGTTCCGCGGCCGCCATGAGGGCCCGGACTGGCGGCGGCTGAGCGCCGTGGACGTGGAGCGAGTGTCGCGGGACGGGAACGTGGCGGTCCTGCAGGAGCACCTGGAGCACGTCACCTTCTGCAGCGCCGAGCGGGAGCGCTGCCCCCACTGCCAGGGCCCCTCCGACCCGCTGCTGCTCAAGCTGCTGCGCCTGGCCCAGCTCTGCACCGAGTACCTGCTGCACTCCCAGGAGTACCTCAGCGCCCAGCTCGGCAATCTGGAGGAGGCCCTGCGAGCGGCCCAGGCCCAGCGCGACCAGCTGGGCAAGGAGGTGGCCCGTTGCTTGCAGGAGATAAAGGCGCTCAAAGAGGAGTGCCGGCGGAGAAAGAAGATGATCAGCACCCAGCAGATGATGCTGGAGGCCCGAGCCAGCTACCACCAGGTGAGAGAAGAGGTCTTGGTGGCCCAGTCATCCACACCTTGCCAGCTCCGTGCCCAGTGGGGACAGGCAGCTGAGCAGCTCTGCTCTGCTGGGGTGCAGTTGCTTGGTGGATGGGAGGCTGGAGCTGTAGGGACTGGTGACCCTGCAAAAAGTGAGTGCATCACTTGCAGGTGCTTCACTTCTCATTTGTATTTCACAGATGTTTGGTTGGTATCACACACATTTGGGAGAGTGCTACATCATCTTTAACAAATTATTTTCTTATTAACAAGTGCTCTTTATTCTTGGATTTGCTATTGATGCATCTGAAGTGTCAGATACACAGAAAACTCTGATAAACATGTTACTACTTTCTGTTGCTGTCTTGTCTGTCAACTGCATCATCAGAAAACACAGGGGGTGAGTACATCAGAACTGGTGCTAAGCAGTAACCTACCTGCCAGTCTGTGATTGGTCACTGTCCTGCAGTAATGTTCTCCAGGCATAAAGTTTCTGCTTGTGTGTGTGACTCAGAAGTGACTCAGGCATGACAGTAAAGAGCTTTGGTGAGGTAGCTCATCCCTAACTCCACAACAATCTGTTTCTGAAGGGTCTTCCCTAAGAGCTTTAGTACATTGCTGTTCTGACTCTGTGTCATGACATTCTGGTGTTTTGGGAGAGGTTTTTGTGTTCTGGGTGTAATAGTTCGATTTAAATGTACAGGTTTCAGGAATACAGACTGCAGATTTGAATACAGTCTGAAGTCTAGAGAGTACACTGGACACAGCTGACATGATTTCAGGCTAGTCTTTGTGTCTTTATGTTTAAAGTTACAGGGTTTTGTTTCTTGGTTTTGGTTGTTTGGTTTTGTGTTTTTTTTGCTTTTTAAAAAATTCTTGGTATACTAGTATTCCTGATTGTTAAAGCTCTCCTTAGTCATGGAATAGTTGCAGTACAGAACTAGTACAAGTTTTAGGATAGTATGTACAATCTTATCCCACAGTATAATACCAATTTAATCAGGCTGGCAAAGTTTAATATTTTAGGACATTAACTAAGTTGCCTCAAGGGAGAAGATCCCTATGCCCTGAGAGTAGAGCTGTACACTGTTAGACTTCATAGGAATCTTGTGTCGGGGCATTTGAGCTTTGGTCTTAAGGACAAGCTGATCATGTGGTAATCATTTTAAAAAGCTTTTATGCAACTTACAGAGTAGTTTGTTGGGTTGTGTTGCAAAAGAAAAATGATTGTGTGCATCATTTTTATGTGTAAACTTAAATAATTCTCATACTGTGATTGCCAGGTAAATATTACCAAGTTCTCTTGAAATATTTGTGGAATACAACTGTCTCAGTGGAAGCTGAAGAACATGGTAGTGAACTTGGTTTATCACTAATCTTCTGTTCGGTGGCATTTCCAATAAAGCAGAAATAGAAAGTTATTTTCCATTTTTAATGTAATTTCACATAAACATCAGCTCTTCCCTCTTTTTTTCCTCTCTGTTAGTAAATCATTGTCTGTAGAAGTTATTTAGGTTCACATGGGAAAAATTACTTCAGAGAGAAATGTTGAACAGTTTCTGCAGTTCCTAATGTATTTTCAGGATCCCGAATGTGAAGCTGTAGAAATAAACTCTACCTAGGGTTTCTAAACACAGGGCAGCAGTGTGATTAGTAAACAGTAATTGTCTCTTTGTTACCTGTGCTATGACCTTGGCTGATCTGCAGTGCCAGATAATAGAGGTTTAACCATTAAATACTACTACAAATTGGTACTGGTACCTACAAGTCATAAATTTAAGACTAGTTGGTCAATACCTTCATCTGAGTAATACAAATTGAATTTTAAATAATATTTTTTCACTTTTTTTTTCTTTGTTCAGAAATCTTAGATTTTCATGCACAGTGTAGGCATAAAGTGCACATTTTGTATAACACTATGAAAAGTGTTTGCAAGAGTAATGTTGCATAATTGAAAACCTACATATTCCCTGTGTTAATCCTGTCTCCAGCAGTAAGAGCTTTCTTTTGCTACCAGCAAGTCAAACTGACACGAAGTTTGTGCATGAGTGGATAACATTATTTCACAGCCAATTTAATTTCATAAATCATGTGCAATCTGTTACACTGTAAGCTCCCTCTTGGTTGACAGCAATGCTTTGCTACCATACTATGTGTCTTTACTTGGACAAATGCAAAAAAGTGCTAATATCAAATAAAATTTGCCTTAATAATTCATGACTTTAGTGTTTGCTGAAAGATACCTATATTTAATAGCCTACCTGACTATCCATGGCAGCATTTTAAATATTGGATGAAATGTGTGAATTTTATTACAGTGAATCCATATCTGAATTACTTGAATCTGTTAAGTCAATCTTTCACATTCATATCACACTGATGAGGAAAACGGACCCAGATGAGCATTTGTAGTTTCTTAAAATTATATTTATCTGGAAAAAAATAAAAGTATAAGTAAGAGGTAACAAACAACTCTACTTAAAGTGAGTAGGGGCTTCTGTTCCAAATCTTACCAATATGTGCCAAAATGTGTAGATGTGGTTTCTGTCTTTGTCCTACCCACCTGTTTTTGACTTAAAATAGAAATTAATTTACTTATTAATTTCAATTTTATAGGAACAGTAACTTAAACAGTTTTACACTTCAGAAGGATGCTAGGTAACATACCAATGTATGCATGTGCTTTTTCTTGCAAAATTGTGTGTTGTTACCTTATTTTGGTTAAAATATTTGACCTTTTTACATACCTATGGTCCTTCTAGTGTTGTCATCTTACAACTCACTTATGTGTACTCAAATCCATCTTTATTGTGGTGATGTTTCGTTTTGGTTTTTTTTCCCAACTGTATGGTGGTCTGTTCTGCTGTGATACAAGAGTCTTCACACCAGTGCTGCTGGTTGGCTGGAGCTGGTGTGTATTTTGCTGAATAGTGTTGACTTACTTTTTCCTGATACTTCTCTACCTACCTATAATTCATCTCTTATTTGTGGTTTTTATCTGAATTTGAAAAGTTTGTACAGTGCTAGCACAATGAGATTCTTGCCCCTGAGCATCACTGAAAGGCATTAAATAACACAGATACATTAATAATGTCACAGAAGATTGGCATTGTAAGAATTTTAATCATTATTCTTGCAAAATTTAATTTTATTGAAGTTGTCTTCTTTTGACATATGGACAAAATGTAATATTCTTAACTGCTGCACTTAACAGATGTTACTACTAGTAATGAAAATATTTTTATCTGTTTTTTGTAGTGTCAGTTTTGTGAAAAGGCATTTATGAACTACTCCTTTTTACAAAGTCATATGCAAAGGCGTCATCCAGAAGAATCTCAGATAGGTAAGTACTTAAGTGTTATCCAAAAAATGAAGATAAATAGTTTAGAAAAATGTACATTCAGTGAGGATGTGCAGTCCATGCTTTTGTATAACTAGGAAGAATTATTTTTCATGGTCCATTTTATTCAAGCAACACCGACTGACAAGATTGGGTGACGTCTGTTTCAGTCTGGGGAAAAATAATTAAAATTATATGCCAGATTTACAGTTCATTTTGAAACTAGCATTTCCACTGCACACTTCAGTCAGCAGCAGAGTTCAGAGCACAGCTTCTCTATAGAAATATGTGTTACAAAGGTGTGGATAAAATGAACATATTGCCCAAAGGAAAATAAGTCTTGTGAATATATATGAATTATCAGTACAGAAATAATCCAACTCACCTGAAATCAGTTTGAATAGAATCCAGAACTAAACTGATTGTAAAATATAGTGAGAAAAAGGAACTGTCAAGAATAATCAAAATTCAGTTATCTATGATAATCTTGGTTTCTATACCACTAATTTATATACTTTTGTCTCTCTTCATTTAAAAATGTTTAGTTTGAAAAACATTGCTTTCCAAGTTTCATTCATCTCCAAATCTTCTCCATCCTGTTAGGCTGCATGCTTGTGATTTATTGCTAAAAAAAATTATTGAAATATTGTCAAGTATCGACAAATGGTGCTCATGAGAAATAAGTTAAGTAAAAAGAGCTTTTGGGAGGAGAAAGAGTGGGAAGAATCTATCAGGGTCCAAACTGTAGCTTGTTAGGCAAATAAGCGAGCAGGAACAGTAAGAGTGGTCTGAGTAAGCATCTGATAAAATGTTTAATATATTGCAAGAAGAAAAAATTTCTTGTGCAAATTACATTTGATAAAAATTAAAGTGGAAGATGCTGCAGAACTGGTTGAACTAATCACCATATAAAGAATTAGTCTGAAATGGCTCTATGAGGGAAATACTCCTCCATGCAGTTATTGCTGAAGTAATATTCTGCATTGTGCTGAGATTCCTAGATGATAGGCTAGTAAATCCTTGGTAAATTGGTAAAATGTTTCAAAATTGTTATAATTTTTGCATATTTTAATAAGTTTTATTACAGTAATATTTCCCCTAACTGATTCTAGATAAATAATGAGTTGTATTTGAAATGGACTCCTTATAAAAATTATTGGAATAACTTGGAAAAAAAAAAGAATAATTGAGGCTCAGTTTGTCCTTCATGCATCCTTTTTGGGGGCCTGTGTTGCTTATATTCATTTGAAATTAGATTATCTAATACTTTTTCTTGTAGATATTTCATAAACTATTTCATGTCAGCAATTTATTTTGCAGTCTTTTAGGAATTTTTGATCATTCCAGAGAAGATAAGTATTTAAAGGCATCTTTGGAGAACCATGGTAGTGGGAGAGTAAATGGTCTGTAAGAGTCAGACTTCATGAAGATGTTCTTGAAATGCTACAGAAATTAATTTGCAGTATCACATTTCCAGAAAATGCAACAAACACTTTTAAAAATGTGTGTTTCTTTCAAACAGAACAGAAGAGGAAAGCAAAGACAGACAAATTGCAGGAGGAGATTGATAAACTGAAGGAACAGTTGAAGCTCACCACGTCCCAGTTAGAAGCTGAAAAACAGGCTAATATGGTCAGGTTTTCTAAGGTAAGATGTCCTAAATAATATGAACCTCTCAAAAGAATCATAGAATCATTCTCGTTCAAGATCATCAAAAGCCCATCAAACCCAGCACTGCCAGATCACCACTAAACCATGTCCCTCAGCGCTGCACCTACACATCTTTTAAATTTCTCCAGGGATGGTGACTCCACTACTTCCCCGGAGCCTGTTCCAGTGCTTGATAACCCTTTCTGTGGAGAAATTCTGTGAAGAATTAGTGCTTTGAACTGTGTTCACTAATTCTGTAACTGGAACATAACAAAAATGTGTTTACAGCTTGCATGCCTGGCAACAGTGGTGCTTATACACTAGAGTGCATCTCCCCCTTGCCTCCCCACAATTTTTAACATCTGCTTTCTTCTTACTTTTTTTTAGACATATTTTAAATGAACACTTAGGAAAAGCCAATGTCCCTCCAGTCTTCAAAAAGGGCAGGAAGGAGATTCCAGAAAACTATAGGCCAGTCAGCTTCACCTCTATCCCTGGAAAAACAATGGAGAGGCTCATTCTGGCGGTCATCTCTAGGCACATGGAAGAGAAGAAGGTTATCAGGAGTAGTCAGCATGGATTTACCAAGGGGAAGTTATGCTTGACTAATCTGATAGCCTTCTGTGATACTGTAACTGGACGGATAGATGGAGGGAGACCAGTGGATGTAGTCTGTCTTGATCTTAGCAAGGCTTTTGACACAGTCTCCCATAACATCCTTGTGGAGAAACTCAGGAAGATGGGATAGAAGAACAGATAGTAAGATGGATTAGTAGCTGGTTGGACAATAGAGTCCAAAGAATGGTGGTCAATGGTGCCAAGTCCAGCTGGAGAGCTGTATCTAGTAGAGTCCCCCAGGGATCAGTGCTGGGACCGGTCCTGTTCAACATCTTTATCAATGACATTGATGATGGGACAGAGTGTCTTCTCAGCAAGTTTGCTGATGAAACAAAAGTGGGCGGATTGGCAGATACACCTGAAGGCTGTGCAGCCATCCAGCGGGACTTGGACAGACTGGAGGGCTGGGCAGAGCAGAACCTCATGAGGTTTAAGAAGGATAAGTGCAAAGTCCTGCATCTGGGGAGGAATAATACAGTACACCAGTATGGATTGGGAGGTGATCTGCTGGAGAGCAGCCCTGTGAAGAAGGTCTTTATATATGGCCATGATTTTATATGTGACTTCATAAACTAAGATTTATTCTTTGCTGTGATGAACTTTGCTGTCTAACAGAGGTGTCAAGCAGTCAAAGAAGAGGGATTGAGAAGAAACAAAACCAATCTAGACCTCGCATGCTGGTCTTTAAATGCTTAGAGTTTGGTTGACCAGATAGTCAAAGGAGAAAATAATCTTAGCTACTGCTGCGTGAATAAAAAAGCTTAGAACAGGTTAATTTAAAAGCAGTAATTGTCTGTAATCACATGCAAGGCTTTTAGGGTGATACTGAGTCTTGCTATGGTGCTTACTAGCTCATGAAGAGAAGGAAAAAAAAAGTCTCTAAGATGACTCTTTCTGTTCTAAAAGCTTGATAATTTCAGATTGTATCACAGTTTTCTGTCTAAGTAAATAGAAGCAGATTATTTCATACTGAATTCGGGATAGAATATTTTTTTTTTAAAGGCTTTGTGAGTCACTAAGGAGCAAACTATTGGCATAAATGATGAGATACTTCAGTGGTGTTCTTGGTATCACAGTATGTCCTGCACCACAATCAAAAGCAGGGGTTTATGGCTGTTAACATAAACTGTGAGAATCTTGTCTTAATATAACCTAATATTCAAAACTTCCTAGTGGAGTTTGAATAAAACCAACCAATTAAGCTGGGAAAGAAACCCTACATTTTTAATTTAAAGGGAATTAACAAAACATCACTATTTTTTTTCTTTGTTTTCAGAGGAAAACCTGATCTTCTGTAAAACATGCAGTGTTTCTTTTCCTGAACACAGCTTCAGAATCTCCTTTTTCAGTCCTTCTGTTCCCCTTCTCCCAGGACCATTCAGCTTACAGCTTTTTGGTTGGCTTTTTTCCCTTTTCAAAAGTAACTGGATGATCAAATGAAGAGCGTGGGTAGAGTTTCACTTAGGAGTGCAGGCAGGGTCAGAATAGTGAGCCTTGGCCTTCTGTGGACATCTGCTAGGCATTCTACTCATTCGTTCTGTGGCCCAGTTTTGAGAGGTACATCTATAACCTATCTCTCCTGTCCCTGAAGCATTGTTTTTCTTATGAGATAGAACTTGAAGTATTCATAACAGTGCAGCGTAGAATTTTTTGGTGCCTTGGGGGCCTATTTTGAAGTCACTTGTCTTAGCTGAGACTCCTAACTACAAAGGAACTGCCTAAAATGTCCTGAAGCTACAGCCTGCAGCGTTACACAAGAAGCGGCTTCCAAAGCTGCTGTGTTCTACTGGGATGTCAGGGAAGGTAGAAGTGTGAAGTATGACTACTTGCAGTTTGTCTGCCATAACTGATATCTGCTGTCAATTCTGCAGCATTATGTTGTCATCTTTTGAAAGAGTGAGAGATGTGGGGTTTTTATGAGAACTTTTGTGATTCTTAGGACATGTATTTTTTAGGGGAAGCACTACTGGAGGGAATTTGAATAAAAACTCATCCTTTCAATTCTTGGTGCCTTCTACTGTTTTGAGGTGAAAGGATACAGAAGGTCCTGTTCTTCGTAAGTGTACAATGATTGCTTGTTAGTCAGAGAGCAAATTCAGAGTGAATGCTGTGATAGAGGGGGTGCCTAAAAAGTGTGTATATTCTGGACAGTGAAATGCAGGACTTCACTGCAGAAGGCACAGCCTAAATACTGCATGTAAGCCTAGGGCCTTCATCTCAAAAAGGATATGACAGAGTTACAGAAGTTACAGAGATGAGCTACAGGGATGATCAGTCCATGTTTAGAATGCCTGAGCATGCAAAGAGCTGTCAGTCTGAAACAGAGAGGCAACAGCTTGGTGGGAATGGAGGGTGAGATACTGATGTTGGTGAAGTTGTGAGTAAAAGGGCTAGTAAGTATCAATCATTTACTCTCTTTTATCAGTTCAGGACTAAGGAGAAAGTGCATGTTTGCTTGCCCTGGTATTATCCTTTCCCACCAATATGCTTATGGCCTCTGGAGGAAACTAGGTGTTGATCTCAGTGGATTTTTTTTTAATATGACCAAGTAATTTATGTGTTCTTTGATGAAAAATAATGAACTACCAAATTTTCTTGAAGTGTACTTGTTTTGCTAGCAAAATGTGTAGTTTGCTACCCCAGAATTCTTCAAAAACTGATGGATTTTTGTTTTGTTTTGGTTTTTTTTATGTCATGATGTCACCCCATTGAAAGTGACTACTTCGTACTCATAGTTTGGGCACTTGAATCAGCATTGTGTGGGAGGAAAAAAAACCAAAAGATATTTTTTAAATAATTTCAGGATTGTGAACAACAAAAAACAAAAGAAGAAATTCTACAATCATTTCACAAATGGAAAGAGGAGGAAAAAGAGAAATTGGCTGATGAAATAGTAAAAGTGAAAGAGATGTTTATGAAAGAGCTTAAGGAGCTATCTTCAAGAAATTCAACTTTAGAAAATGTAAGTAATTTAGATTTTCCAATGTTTTAAGGCATGAATCCCTAACATTAAATGGTAGTGAGCTTCACATATTTAAAATGTGATGTAGTCATCTTAGAGATCTTTTTTTACAAAACTGTAAATAAATAAATAACGGATGAATGATAGCCTTTTTTTTTTTTTATAGCATTGTTTTGGATGAATGAATCATGCCTTCAGTAACTGAGTCAGTTTTTTTCTTACTCCTCAATTTCTGAGTGCCTGTTTATAGATTAGTAGGTATATCATTGACATCTGTTAGACATCTATTATACTAATGTTGTCATAACCCACATGGAGGGGATAAATCTCTGCATTATCGTCCTGACAGTAGAACTGCAGATGTTTTCAGTAGATGCTCTGGAAATGCTTTCCAGAGTTTTAACTTGAAAGAGAATTGTAAAAGTAAAGGTGGGTCAGAAAACAAACACATATCGCACTACCAGTGCAGCTTGTATTTTGTAGCTGCTAGTTCTTGGGTATATTTGCAAACTGTATTTATCTTAGAAGTATATATTAATTATTGCATGAAATTTGATAACTGCTGAACTTGTGAGAAATGTGAGAAGTGTCTGATGCAATCTCTGTGTAGTTAACTTTAGAGTAGATTTTGCATTAAATGGTAGTTTTAGAAAATAAACTCTGTATACATATTCAGGTCTTCATTTTTACCCTGCTCCTTTTAGCAACTGTTAGAATTACGAAAGTCAAATATGCAACAAAAATCCAATTTAGGGACACTGACAGACAGCCAAGAATTTACAGAAGAGAAACCTCAGAGACCTCAAGATTATCACAACGTGGTTAAACTTCTTGAAAAACAGGTACCACTACAACTTAATGTGTTGCTCTTGACAGACTACGTGTGTTCTTTTAATTTTTGTACAACTCTTAGTGGTATTTTAAATCCATAAGTAAAATTCTCATTCCTCTCAATGCCTAAAATAGCTGTTTTTAAAGTTTTACTACTATTTAGTGCAATCTCTATAATGGAAATTAAGTAATTATTTGCCCTATCCTTTATAAATTATTTGTTACTTATTTATATTTTCTTATTCTTTATTATTAAATATGTCTAACTTCACCAAGTATGGTTGCAGTTCAATTTCATAAGACTTGGATCAACCATTTATGTCCAATGATCTGTGAGGCCACTTAGGAAAAATTGGAATTTTTCATTTTCCAAGATGAAAAAAAAAAAAAATAATTTTTGACAGGATTTGTCAACATCTGGCTCTTGAGCCATATGAAGCACTTGAGCTGTTCTGGTGCAGCCTCTGTACCAATACTGTACCATCTGACCAACACAGATGCTGGTGCTAGTGCACCAGCTGTTGGGCACTCCAGAGTCCCACCTGTGGGAAAGATTGAACTAGAAAGGGACACTGAGGTAAAGGGCATTGCATTGCTCTGAGACTCACCTGTATGTCCAGGCTGTTCCTATAAAAAAAACCCAATTACTTGTGAAGCCTTTGGAAATACCCACAAGCATTTTTACATTTTTGTTTTTTTACACTTTGAAACGTGCATTAAATATTTCATTGCTCTTGGGGTGAGAAAGTCTCTGTGTGCTGCTGGTATCATCCAGAATTTTGTTTGCTTCTGCTCAAGGATGTGGAAAACTTAGTCAACTTTGCTTTATGTTTTCCTATTTCATCAAAGAAAATTCAGTCCACTCTAAAACTCATATATTAATACTGGGTTTTGTCATCATTAGATAAAATACCTTGTTAATGAGTACTTGAAGTGACACTATTCTGGGGGGAGAAAAGCCCTGATCTTACTATTCTTGTTAATAATAACACAATAATTGTGTATCTCTCACTCGTAGTCACCAGATATATACAAACCAAGGAGCAAATATGTAGTTTCTAGAGTGGTAAGAAAACTAACATTTAGATGTATAAAATTGTTGGTTACTCTTCTAAGTCTCAAATACAGGTTTACTCAAGCAAGCTTAATATCATCAGTAATCTTTTCAACATTAATGTGTTACTTAGAAAGCTAAAGCTGCTTATGTCGACCTAAGTGTTAATGTGTTGTTAACAGGTATTAATCTTGATTTCCCCTATGCAGAAAAGCAAGTGGACATCTACAGTACAAGCCCTTCGTCATGAGCATGAGACAGAAAAGTCCCTGGTATGCGGCACAGCAAACCACTTAGGAAAAAAAGTCTCCTTTTAGTTTATTTTCTTGCCTTTTCAGTAGTTCTTGAAATGTTATATCTGTTGGTTTGGAAAGCCTCGATATCAAGAGTCTTTAAGAGTGTGTTCTCTTAGCTGTATTTATTGTCTTTGCATTTCTGTTACGCTAGGATCCTTGACGTTTCAGTTAAGGCCAGAGCTGAAACAGAATTTATCAATTAAGAATCTGACAGACATCTGAAACTGTATCTGTCTTTTGAAGAGCTTACAGCTAATTCTGTGAGGACTCTATTATGCAGTGTTTGCTGTATTATGTGGATATGCTGGATAGTGGAGATATAACTTGTTAACATGTAGCTTTCATCTGCCCTGTACCTTCTGCTACCATGGACCTATAGCATATGTCTCATATGTCTCAATCTTTTTTTTTTTTTCCTCTTTTCTATCACTTCTCTGCTGCTTTTTCTGTTGTAGCCTTCTAACACAGAACCTGTTCAGCTTCCCCAGGAAAAAAATAAAACCATGGCATTTTACTTTGCATCAGTTTATATACTTTACTACACGAAGCTTTATAGCTTTATTCCTTGGGTTATTTTTTTTTGTGTGTCTGCATTTCTTTTTAATCTCTTTCCTGCTTTGTTTCTCTCACTTCTTTTCCTTTCATCTTCCTTTCATCTGCGTGACCATGTAAGAACTGAGCAGATCATAGTGTTCTGACCAGTCCTCCTCCTCTGGCAAGAAAGCAGTGGGGAGAAACCATGGAATATCCCCCAAAATGGATGTAGTTAATGATACACCCACATACAGTGCAAGAATAGAATGAGGGAGGAGTAATGTAAGTATTACTTTTGGGATGGTGCACGTAAAATAATGTTCTCTCTCTTCTACAATCAGAGCTAATATATTTAGGTTTATCATGAAAATTCACATCTCATCTTAAAATATCATTATTTGACACTATTTATAACCATAACATTTTTACAGAGTCAGATGCTTTTTCTTGCAGTCTTAATTTTAGGCAATCTCAGCAATGTGTGTGGAAGTCTCTTTCTTTGTATTTGAGATTTAGGTGGTCTTCCCTGTGTAAATAAAAAGCGATCCAGACAGCTGTTTTGTAATATATGCAAGTCCCAAGGAAATCACAGGAGACATTAGGTTTTTGCTAAAAAAAAAAGTTAAAACCATTTAAGCATGGCACTTGCTATAAAGTTTAAACAAGCATTAAAATATTTTATATAATATTACTATGAAATTGCTTCTCTTCTGATTGCTTTCTAGCTGCTGTCAGAGATTGAGAAGCTTAAATCATCAGTGAGAGAAGATCTCAATAAAAATAACACCTTTTACAAGAGGAGAATAGAAGAATTGGGACAGAGACTTCAGGAGCAGAATGATCTGATTAATAATCAGAAGAAGCAGGTCTGTTTTGTAAATCACTCTGTGTTTCAGAGACCATAGGACAGAGAGACATTTTATTAGCATTTGATCTTTGATATCTCTAGTTGCCTATCTATTTGTAGTAATATTGCTGTAGTATTTTGGTTACACTTTGGAAACTGTGTTGATAAATAAGAATAGATCTGGAAAAGAGACACGGGAATGTAAACCAGGAATTAAACCACAATTTAGAAGGAAAGGCTTAGTAAACGAAATGTTTTTAATACATCCAAGACAAAGTTTGAATATTACTAGGTTGCTGTCACCGAAGACCACTACAGATGAAAGGTTTATGATAGTCAACGGGATTTAATCTGCCACAAAGCAATCATAATGAGATCTAGTGTTTGGAAACTGAAAATACATCACTTTGCACACTAGAAGTATGATATTTATCATTGTGAGAATAATCAAATTATTACCATATGAAATTTAACAAGAGCAAATGCCAGATTCTTCACCTGGGGTGGAGTAATCCTAGTTACTTGTACAAATTGGGAGACAAGCAGCTGGAGAGCGGCCCTGCAGAAAGACAACTGGGGGTTTGGGTTGATGGCAAGTTGAATACAAGTCAGCAGTGTGCCTTGTCATCCTGAAGGGCCTGGGGTGCATCAAGCTTAGCACAGCTGGCTGGTCAAGGGAGGTGGTTGCCCCACTCTGCACTGTGCTGGTGTGGCCCCACATCAAGTACTGTGTGCAGTTTTGAGTGCCTCAATACAAGAATGACATCAAACTATTAGAGTGTGTCTAGAGGAAGGTGGCCAAGGTGGTGAAAGGCCTCTAGGGCAAGACTTAAGAGGAGCAGCTGAGATCACTTCTCTGGTTCAGCTCAGAGAAGAGAAGGCTGAGGGGTGACCTCATTGCAGGGCAAAACTTCCTCAAGGGGAACAGCAGAAGATGAAGTGCTGACCTCCTCACTCTAGTGATCAGGACAGAACATGAGGAAATGGAACGAAGCTGCATCAGGAGAAGTTCAGATTGGACATTGGGAAAAGATTCTTCACTGAGAAGGCGTTTGGTCCCTGGAACAGGCTCCCCACAGAAGTGGTCATGGCACCAAGCCTGTCAGAGTTCAAGGGGCATCTAGACAATGCACTTAGTCCCTTGGTTTAGTTTTGGGTAGCCCTGCAAGGAAAGAGTTGGACTCAGTAATCCTTATGGGTCCCTTCCAATTTGAGACAGTCTATGATTCTATGAAAATACAAGTTTGGAAATGAATTGTTTTTTCTGAAAAAGATGCTTTTGTTCCAACATGACTACAGATTTTTTTGAGATGATGGGTGAATGAAGATCTAGGTGGTCAGGAGTTTAGACAATGGCACAATTATGTGGTCCTTACAACCTATTCCTCTATTAGATGGTGAATTCTTTACAAATCAACATCTGATTTTACACTTTTTTTCTTGAGATTAATGTTAAATCTATACTTAAGTGAAAGAATTGAAGAGACAAATAACAGCTTTTACATCTCGACCTTAACAAATTTGATAGCTGGAGATAAATTTCCTACAAGACTGACCTTTTAAAAGAACAGTATGGCCACAGATGTAAAACAGGTTCACAGGGATCTGGGTTTAGTGTTTCCAAAACACACTTGTGAAGATCTACGTTCTCAATCCCTGGAAAGGGGAAGAGCTTCAGAAATAGTTGATACTTTTGTATCAACTAATACAATGTATCAACTAATCCAAACTGAATGGAATCGAGGCACCTACTGGATATAATCAGACTATAAATAACAGAGGACCAAGGTCCAGTATCTTGTGGCAGCTCCAGCTCGTGTTGCTGTATGTCTGTATGGTTTGAGTTTAGCTTCTGTTTTGAGACTTGGAGTGCAGACCATTGTTCTAATGATACAGGATTCAAAAGTTTCCTATTTTCTTTAGATGGAATTACAGCCAGATTGTTTCCTCCACTCTCTCAGTTTTGTTCAATGTGTGTCCTGAGTGTCAAATATACAAAGCTGTAGAGAAGATAGGTGAACAGTTTATACATTTAAAATCAATATGTAATTGTTTCCCTGGAGTGGAGCTAGACTTGCAGATTGAACATGAATTGCTGAAGCAGTAAGTATCAAAACTGTAGGTGCTGAAGTTGCCCATGAGCCCACTCTTCCTGTCACTTTATAGCTTGTGATAATGGGGTGTACAAAGCATGAGTTTAAGGCAGCAAACAAAAAAAAAGTCTTCAGCATTCATTAAACATTAATTGAATATACATTAGACAGCGGGAATATACATTAGACAGCAGAACAGAGTTCCACAGAAGTTTTATTTTTTCTTCCCAAATCACAAACATCTATTTCTGTTACGGAGTATTACTGAAATGAGGTATTTTGTACTAAATGTACATTTCTAGATACTGATAGTTTGCATTAATTATTACTATTAATATACTATTTGCATTAATTACTATATATTAATATACTATTAATGTATCTGTCTTTTCTCCTTTAGATAAAAGAATTGTCCACAAGATCAGTTGCAAGCATTAAACCATATGATGGCAAGTACAAACTATAAGAAAAAGCAGATTCTGTTTATATTTAAGCAGCTTGGCCAAAAAAAATATTACAGATCATTAAAAATCATAGACATCAACATAACTAACTAAACGTTGAAGTCAAATCAGTACTGCCAATTCATTTGTGTTTCACAGGGTACCTACCTGTTTCTATGCTGTGATTTGCAAAGTTCATGTTCTGCAGCTCTAAGGACTTCCAGTGTACATAGTTGATTGCTTGAGTAGTGAAGAGATGTGAAATACAGCAACTTGATTTTGTATTATGTAAACAACTTTTGGCTTTGCTTTATGAAGTATGATTTTAATTATTTTTTTTCATGCTTGACTGCCCTCAGGCTGCAGAACTCACAAAAGGGAAAATACTGAAGGAGTAGACAAAAAATGACTAATTTGTCAGTTAAGATACAGATGTTCAAAGACTTTTAAGAACTCTGTTATTTTTGTCTGTGCAGTGCTTTAACATCAGGAGTTCATTACAAATAGCTAAACCCGATAATAGTGTTTTAGGATGCAGTCCTGCACCACAAACACCCGTATAGTTGATGCTGCAGTTGCAGTGACTTAAAATTTAGGTTTATTGCACTAGATGATGACAGCTGAATTACTGTTAATCCTGGGTTGGAAACCATCTTACTCTATTAGCAAGGTGTTGTCTTGAACTGAATCTAACAGCAGGGAATAGGTTGGTTTTGTGAGAGCACGGTATGGTTGTATGGCTTTTCAACAGGAGCAGGTGATACCTAGCCACACTAAAGCACAGACGAGTCTGAAACCATGGCATACAAGCTCATTTGCTCCTAGGCCTCAAGCTGATCTGAAAATGCAGAACTGAAGTGATAATTCACTCCAAGATGACACTTTATGCATGGCACAGAAAGGGTTTGTGCTAACTGCTACCAAGTGTGGATGCAGCAGAACCTCTTAAGGGAATATAAGCCTTAGTCAGCCTAGACCTGACCGAGTAGCTTTGGGCCAAGCCTTCTTCCTGGTAACAAAGACAGCATACAGACATGACCAAAGAGAGGATCACGTTCCAGTTTGGTGATTATTTAGTTACTAGTTTCTGATTCTAGAAGTATTAGAAATGCTAAACATCTCTAGAGGTGTATTTTTACGTTGTGAAGGACCACTTTTTCCTTTGTAAATGACTTGTTTAATCTTTTCCCCATTAAAGCCCAAGAGTGTGTAATTTATAAATATTCTTAAATATCACTAGGTTTAAGAATCTGTATATGTCTCTTATTTTTTACTATAATATATTTACATTGTTTTTTACTTCAATGCTATTTTAGTGAACACTGCTGTAGAGCATCTTGAAGGATCTAAACCAAGTCTACCAGTGATGCATGGTAAGTTTTTTTGTTTTGTTTTTTTTTTTATAGGTCCAGCTTCAGTACTTTCACATCTAACACTGCCTTCTCAAATGTGTTGCTTGTCAAATTGCAGCTGTGAGAGTATCTACGTTGAAAGAATGTCATCTGAATTGCTTTGCTCTATGTCAGCACTGACAATTCCTTTCAAATAATTGTAAAGATGCACTATTGAAAAGAATAAATGAAAAACAAAATAGAATAACTTGCTAATATTCCCTTGTATGTGTATAGTACTGAAGCACTTTAAGGTAAATGAAACAAATCAAGGAAATAAAACTATGTTTTTTTTAGAAAATCTGTTTCTCTGGTATATCCATATATTGGATAGGTAACATGCATGTACTGGAATTTGTATAGAGAAATATGTGGAAGTGTTTGTTTCTAAGTCTTGAAATACTATATTTTTCATGCAATTTCAAATGGCAAGGAGAAAAAAATACAGAAGAGATTATCAAAATAGACATCCTGTCTAGATAGTTCTTCCAGAGTATATCTGTAGTTACATGTAGATAAAGATTTGGTTATTTTAATTTGTGGCATTGTGATACTGTTTAGAAGTGGGGGGAAGGGATGAACCTCCTTTGACATTGTTTTGTACTTTGTGAATATAGTTGGGATTTTTCTCAGTAACGGAGAGTATTGTTACCACACCAATATTCTGTAATCAATTAATGCTTTAATTTCATTTCAAGTAGAGAGGTAACTTCAGTCAAGTAAAATGTTTACATGATTAAAAAACAGTTTATTAATATGAATTATTGAGCTATAATTGATAGTGGGGTTTTATTATTATTTCTCTTAGTTTTAAAACCTGTCAAGTGGAGACTAAATGGAATCTATTGGAAAATATACAGCATTTTTTCTTTCACAAAGTTCTGAGAAGGCAAACAGGGAGAAGGGGCAGTGTACAACACAAGATTTGATAACTTGATGAGGAATGAAAAATTGAAGTATTGATTTAAAATACTTGTTGTGGCAACAATTATTAAACAAATGAAAAAAAGATTTTATTTATTATTAACGCAGAAGCAGTAAGAAGGCATTACTGGAAGATGGAGAGGAATGGAAAGCGAGGAGTATGCCTGAATATATACTAGAAGCATAATCTAGAGGAGAATTTAAAGATACTTCAT
>JANHFX010016413.1:0-43915 GCA_027560015.1 Chloroceryle amazona
ATCCCCCCTCCCTATGCATAACTAAGTTAGCAAAAATATCTAGTTCTATACTTTATAATAATCTTAAAAATATATATATATATCATAAGCTTGAGCCAGCAACACTGCAATAGTTGTATCTGAAAGAGATTTTTATCCTACATGACAAGAGATGTCTTTATTATAGCCCAATATTAGGAAGTAAATAACTTTTAAGTGTAGGTTCATCTAGAGGAGCAATTTCTCTTTGGCTGTTGACTCTGTACCTGAAAAAAAGTACTATTGGAATTTGGGCTTAGAATTTGGATGTATGGGATGACTATGTTAATAGGAAAAAAAAATCTTACGAAATACTGAAAAATTACTGTCTGAGCAAAACAAAAATGGAGAAACTTTTTGTAGGACCTGATCTTCTGACAACTATATAAATAAGATTTTCTGGTTCCAAGATTCATACAAGTTCCCAGCTATAAGTAAGTTTATTTATTAGTTATTTCAATTTTTTCCAGTCTGTGCTCTTGCAATTTATCAAAAGCTAGTCAGACAAGATGAGCCTTCACACTAAGGTAGATAAAGTATTTCATTATAATTTCCATTATCATAGAAATAGAGAAAATTCATTCTGAACTGAAAACTATGTCAAAATATTTAAAGCAAGTATAAATTGCAGGAGTTGAAATATTTAGCTCATTCATCCTGTTTGGATCTATTTTTAAAGCCAATGCCTTGAAATCTGCTTGTGGTTTTGAAATAAGCTGTTTTGTCATGGTATTCTTCATCTGCAGGATGTTTTATTTCATCTGCTCACCTGTCTTCTCATTCATTTTGTTACTAAGGGGAAATAGATATTGAGCTATTTGTGAGGGGGGAAGCTACTATTTCAGGAAAAAGAAGGAAAGCTGCAAATGCATCAGCTTTTATAATGCTGTCTTGGTATCAGTGGCAAATACCACCTGACTTACTGTAGTGGACTTTTCAACTGCTAAGCAGAAGAGTGTTGTGACCTTTTTAGGTGAAATAATGAAAGGTAATAGAGGAACCAGACTTTTATCACTTGGGTTCTGCAGAATCAACAAATATCCTGTAAAGATTAATGAAAAAGAAAAAGATCATATCATAGTTTACTGCAAAAATGTCACTGAGAATACAGATTAGTATAAGAAAGTTTCTAAAAATATGATTCTAACTTACTTTCTGCAGTGTTAAACTGTTATTGGTGAGAAAACAATGTTCTTAATGGCATTCTGGAATGGCAATTTACGTGGCACTGAACGTGTTACTATCCTGTAGTAGCTGACTTATAGTGGAGGGCAAGAGACAACAGCCATTAGAATTGTGCAAAATTTAGGAGAGAGCGAGTCCTATTTTTGTGCATTTGAAGGCATATATATGAGAGCCATGCAAAATATAGACCTATATTTCAGAAGTCATTTCAGCAACGTAGCAAACCCATGGTTTTATCTGCAAAAGTAAAACACTTTTGCCCACAAAACTACTAAAAATAGGCTTAAGGAGTATTGCTTAACTAAAGCCAGTATTTGACATCGTAAGAAGGATAAAAGCTGTACTGAGTGTGAAATAGAAGAACTGATTTTCCTCCCTTTTTGCTTGGTTTTAAGAAAAAACCCACATATTTTAGAATAACATTGACCCCATGATAAATGAAGGTGATAGTATAAGAGCAATCACAGTATTATCTCAAAATTACTACAGCCCAAGACAGAGTCTTTGCAGATTCATTTTGTATCTAATTCTGAAATTTTGTTGCATTTAGACACAACTGGTTCTTAAATGGGAGGGAAATGATTCTGGAGCAGTTCAGTAAACTGGTATACCTGGTATAAATCAGGTTTAGATCTTGATCTGTTTCCCAAGAAAGTAAAAGGAGAACTTCCTTGGAACCTCATCATCCAAGACCAGATGTAGTGTCTCAGAGGAGAATGAAGTTCAGCCCCAGAGGTGTTGTCATCTAGTCAGAATACTTTCAGACTTTTAGTTCGAGAAACAATTTAATGCATATGTCTGTGAATGTGTAGATAGAAACAATCCTTAAGATTTCATTTTGAAAAGAAAACAGAACATCAATATGCACTTGTACTTTTACCAAGTAACAACACTGTTCAGCAAGAAATTGTGTTTCGTATTACTGTGCTACTCAAAGATTTGCACGTATTTACAGTCATATTTAAATTATAACAGGCATATTAAATTATAAAGACAGAACAGCAAAAGCACAAATATAACACAAAGATGCAGAAATAAAGAACTGTGAAAGAGAAATTTTTTTCCTGCTCATTAATTCATGTTCTCACTTTCTCATATAAAAATATTCCTTTTGAAGGAATAGTAGCCTAAAAAAAACCCCACCTTTTTTTTTCTTCCCTTCTCAGGCAAAATGCTAATTGCAGTCTAAAGCAACTAAGATTAATACCATTTAGAAGTGGAGATTTCTTTTTCCAGGACATTTTCTAGGTTATACTTTTTTTTGGGAGTTTCAAATGACTGATATGTCTGATCCACTTCAGACTTATAAAAATTAAACTGAAGGTTTCTGACAAAAAACTTATTTGTCATGTTTTAATCAATGGTTAACCACTATGCTGTCTCTGGCAGTGAACAATCACTGTTTCTTTATCCTGAAAGAAGGAAGGTGTTGACTGTTCCATTCATCCCTGATGGAAGGAGGACAAATTATAAAGTAGATTAATGTGAAATTGGGCCTTGGTTCTGTCTTGCCTACTGAATTCTGGTTCCAATTTGTAAAGCAGAACTTGACATTTTGAATTTGCATGCAAGACCCCACTTACAAGCAGCACACTCCCTAAAGGTGCTTCCTGTGCCAGTGCAGTACAGGAAGCACAACCTGTAGTATTTCTTGTTTTGTATTTGTAGGCCACTGGCCACCACCCAATGTAGCTCCTGAATAAATGAGCTTAGCAAAAGTTGCTCTAACACTGTGAAGGGGCAGATTCCTGTCCAAAAAAAAAAGTATTAAGGACATACATGAAGTAATTGCATTTAAAAGTTTCATGGAAGCCTCTAGAGACATGCAGTGACATATGGGAAAATATCTGATATCCCTTTGGAAATACCACCTACACTGACCACTGACAGTAGTGTTACAAAAGCCATGACTCAATTTATCAGATTTCACCATCCTGCATCATGAGAAGCTGTACATCCACTCCTCCCACAGAGTGCTCTCTACTCCTTTCCCTCTTTTATCTGAATTTCTCGATGTGGGTGGTTGAACAGATTGTAAAAACCAAGGTGTAGCTGCATGAGGTAAGCTCAGGGGGGACTCTCTAGCCAAGAATTCTACCTCTGGCAGAGAGACGAGGATGGCAAAGACAGGAGGTTGTCCTGAACTCCAAAGCATGCTTCTTCCAGCCCACAACAATTTCTGCCTCAAGTAGTCATGAGGCTGTTCTATTTTCTCAGCTTTGTAAAAGTCTTTACATTGTGCAGTTGTGGGAGTTTTAACCTGCATATTTGAGCATCCATAACATCTTACAGTGAGAAGTTCCACAGATTAATTAAACATATGACCATGCAGAAAAAAAACAAACAAAAACAAATAAACGAAACAAACCACTATTGGTTTCTATCTGAATTCTTGTTTAATATGCTTTTCCATACTTGCTGGAAAGGCTGTTAATTTCTTTTTTCCTCTTACATCTCTTACCTTTTTTATAATTTATAGAAGTCTGTCTTTTTTCCTATCAGATGTTTCTTTTCTAGACTGAAGAATCTTAGTCACAAGTCATACCAATTTCTTTTCCCTGGACTTTTCCCACTTCTTCCATAAACTTACTGAGTTGTAATCCAACTGCATACAATATTCAAGACACCGGTGCATCCTGCGTTTCCATGACAGCATGACAAAGTTTTTTATTTTGTTCTTTTCCTTATTGCTTCTTGCATTCGATTCTTTTTCTTTTTTTTTTTTTTTTTTTCCACTGCTCCTGAGCTTTGAGTTGATGCAGTGAAAACCCCAAGACACCATTCCAGAGAAAGCATAGAGCCCTTTGTTTTGTATATGAAATTCTTGGGGTATTTTCCCCATACACATCTGTCTTTCCAACCTAATTTTATCTGCCATTTTATGCTCAGTTGGTTTCTGTAGTTTTTTATTTCGCCCCTGAAATAATTCACAGTTAGCTCCTATCCTCTACTATGTTCAATAACCTTATATTTTGAAACTTCATTCTTCAGTTTCCCAGACAAGTTGTGAATATATTGAACAAAGCAAGTACTGGTACAGATCCTGAAGTAGTCACTTCTGAAAACTGCTCTTTTTTAATTTTCTTTTCTTTTTTACTTTTTTTGTTTTCCTTGTTTTTTGACCTCTCATTCATTCTTGCAGATCCTTGCCTCTTAATCTAGATCTGGAAGAGGAACCTTCTTGAATACCTTAGACAATTGGGTCTTCCTTTACCACACACCACTTCATAATTAAGATCTGGATGTTCTGTTTTCATGATGAATCCCTAAGAACATCTTGTTGAGACCAATAGAGGAGAAGTATTTTCCTCTGTGAGCACGGCTGTTGCCAAGTGTACACAGTAAAACTGTTGTAGGTTTAGTTACTTCTAAAATAACATCTTTTCTTTCTGAGATATTCAGTGTTTTGCAAATTATGTGGCTGTAGAACCTGTATATGGTTGCTTGCACTATCCTCCTTTCACAATTTTACTTAGGATTCCAGGCAGAGAGTAACAAGTGGAGTCCATTTGCCCTTAGTCATTATATATCATAAGATATGCCAGAATGCTGACCAAAATGATCTGTGTTCTACTTAATGTATTACATTTTGTGCTTAGAAGTAAAAAGATTTATTGATAAAATTATTTTGGCAGTGTATGAAATTGAATTCCTTCTCATTCATTAATTCATTCATTTTGGTTTTAGGCTTTGTGCATTCTTAATATTTGAGGCTCCAAAGATAGACCCAAATTTTGCCCCCATTTTGCACTGCATAGAATCCAATGTGTAGTGGACCAAATCCAGCCAGCATGTGAAAAACACAAATAACTTTCTCTTTCCTATAAATAGAATACCTATGATTATATGCTACTGTCTTTAAGGACAACTAGGGAAATATATTCAAAACATCCCTATCAAAGCATGTTCTTTGTTCTTGATCAGATTTGAAGAGGGATAACTTTTTTGCAAGGCTGATTTACAGTGCTCAGAAAGCTGTTATCTATATCCCACTGGCAATTACTTTTGATTATTACGTATATATATGCTTTAATAAGAGCTGCCTTTTGAAATCAGCTCCTCCTTAGACCTAATCTAGGAATAAAACCATAATGCCAAGTTTATGATACCTTAGTGTGTTGCTATGGAAGTGATATTAGCAATATTAGAAATCCAGCACTGTGGGCTGTGTAGCAGTAGAATGTGATAAAAACTGAAAGCGTGGATGCTGGAGCAGAAGCTTTCATTTCAACACAAATATCTTTGATTCTTTGGAAAACCATCAGAGAAAAGAGGACAGTATTTCGGAGGAAAGTAAGTATATTTTGATATTACAGTTTGTCTTCATGTGGGTGTCTAGAATGTAAGAGCATAATGTTCTTAATTGTCAAAAAATGTGTTTTGAAAAATAAATTTTAAGGTTAAACCCACTGCACATGGATTAATATTCCTATTAAGAAAAAAGGAAGGAAGATTTTTTACTGTTTGCCGTTGTGGTCATAGGCTTCTATGTCATTCATGTTGTTTTAATTTTTGCATTTCTTTCTTTTCTTTTCATTTTGATTTTGCAATGGGAAACAGACCAAACAGAGGGTAGCAACCTAGTTTTGTTCCTCTTTAGCTGTGATGATTTCCAGTGACAGTTGAGGATGACTGTCTCTACGCTGGGCCCCTGTATAGTAAGTCTGTTGATATAGAGTGATTATTGAATAGCTCTATAGTATATATTTATGTGCAATTTAAGGCACAAAACGATCAGCTGAAGTTTGTTACAATGTGCTTAGGCGCATGGAAAGATGAAAGACTGAAGAATGGATCAATAAAGTCATTACTATATGGAAAATGCTATGAAAACATATCAGTGATGTACGATTAAACTAAAGGACAAAAATCATATACAATCACCGGTTCCAGCTTTTGACAGGAAACATGAGCCTTTAGGCATAAATGACTGTGAATGGCAAAATGCAGCTGCTGCCTTCATTTGAATAGCCTAAGGAAGACAGGAGAGCAATCAAAACATGTCCCAGCAATAAGCAATCATTTCAGAGCTGACTTAAAAAGCAATAGCAAGTTAGACCTTGAAGAGTACTAGAGAGGATCCTGTGATGTGATGTTACCAACCCCTTTGGAGGAGATACAGTGAATAAAGGAATATTCATGAGAAAAGGGACGTACCATAGGGAATTAAGCAGCTGCAGAACCCACAGTCTCTGCATGAAGCATCACATACGTTCCAGCTTCTGCAGCTGCCCTTCATTCTCTCTTCAGCTGCTTAAATATCCATCTTTACCCCCTTCTTTCTGCTTCTAGCAAATGCTCAGCAGCAGCTCAGGACTGTTCTCGTGTTCTGCAGTACTTGGCTGCAGTGCTAATAAACTAAGGTGCACTGGTTTACATTTACTGCTCCTTTTTTTTATTATTTTTTAAATTTATTTTGCTAAGACCTTAAAATGTTTGTTGCCCAAAGAATATGATAGAGCTGGAAAGCTATTCCAATAACACCACAGCATCAAAACTGGGATTTGGGGGAAAAAAAAAGTACAATTTAAGTAAAACAGTGGTTTCAGGAGGAAGGATATTCCAGAGGAGGAGCAAACCTATCCTCACAGACTAGCACAGTGCTGTTTGGTTTGGGGTATTTTAATCACCAATGGGGCCATATTAGCAACACACTGTCTCATCTAAAAGCCCATTTTTATTTTCCTTCTAATTTTGAGGCAGATTTGGTCAGCAGGAGGTTGAGGGGCTGTATCACACTGGCCCGGTGTATTTTGAAAGCATGTGTGAAGCTGTCTTTAATCTTACTGAGATCAAATAAAGCATTTTGGAGAAAGTCAAGTACAGGTAGAATGGTGTAAAATATTAAAATAAATGTATCTACATTATCATAGGAGCATATTTTTTGAGCTAGCTCCAGATTTTTCTGCTTTACATAGCTCCATTTCTTTTCATTCACTCTTCTCCCTTTTATTGTATCCCATAATTGCCAGAAACAAATGAAATCCAAAAATTCTGTAGAGAAAAACAAGTTAAGCAACCCCGCTGTTCACAGCAGCATAAGCTGCTGCTCCATTAATTCCAGTATGTATCTGCACAGGCCTCAAGCACAGCCTTGCCCCAGCAACTGCTAGGAGTGCAGAAATACTGCTTATAATAAATCACTGTAAGCCAATCGGATCTCTGGATACCCTGGTGTTCTGACACATGCTGTATTTGTGAGGAAAAAAACCTGTGGAACAACTTAGTGTCTTTCTTGACAATACTTTTGAATTCTCTCATCTAACATTATTCTTAAAAAGGGAAAAAGAAAAAAGAGAAATTTGGTTGTAAATGTAAAGAAAACTAATTTAAAGAATTTATGCTGCTCATACCACCATATAGATTTGCTTACATGAGGAAAAATCTAGCCCAAGAGCTGTATTAACTTGTGAAAGTTTAAGTCATGGGTATGCCACCATTCAGATGTTTGCTGTTGCCTACAAATGAGTTCTCTGTGAAGGTGAAATGAAAAATAATGCTGTGTAGCAGAAATTGCTAAACTGACACCAAAGGTATCAGAAGTATTTGTGTTGCCCAATAGGAATAAATGAAAAATTATCTCCAAGTCTTCTTGAAAGGTACAGTCATCAGTCATATGGCACCATTTTTTTCCTTAACAGATCATTTCATTATGGCTAATGGAATGTTCTGCTTAAAATTTCTTGCAACGCTATGGCCCATAGCTATATCAGGTAGTATGTCATACTCAGAGATGGTAAGGAGCTCTTCTGATACGTCCAAGGCCTTACAAAACTATAGGAAATACACCAATTCTAATTGGTTTGGAGTCACTTAAGCTGAATTGAAATCTCTTCTATAAAATAAGCCTCATTTTTAATTAAGTAAATGTTCTTGCAATTTCTTGTACTATTTATCAATGTCAATTTAAATAACACCTTAATTATTTTTTGATTGGAAGACATGGAGGTATGAAGAGGTTGTTTTATTTGGTTTGTTTTGCAAAAGGCTAAAGCCCTGCTTCTGTTTGCCTTACTCCACTCTGCTGTCTCTCAGGATCTAAATTAAAACGGCTCCAATTTCTTTAACTACAGAAGAAAAAAAGTAGCTCGTGTTTGCAAGTGATTCAGGCAATGTCAATAAGCAGAGGAGTCATCCGGTGTTAGGACAGGTGTCAAACTTGGCTGTCTATCACCTGTACATGCTGTGCAGTGAAAAGTCAAAGTGTATCATGCAAGTCAGCATAATGGAATGATGGAATTTACTGGTCTGCACAATCCAGTAATAAAGCGACGTTGGGAAACAGTGAATACAGTGTTGTTTGGGGACTACATAAACCTGTCTGTATATTACTAAGAGAGTTCCCAACTGTACTTATAGTTCAAAACCTTATAAAACTTTTCATAAATAAAATCTAATTCTGAGCTTTTTCAGAAGTCTTAGTAAATGCACCCTGCTAAATAAACAGCTAACCTATGTGGTTTGGGAAGAAATGGAAAATAATGCTGGAGAAATGTGAACTTAGAATTTCAATGTATGTGAAAAAAAAAAAAATGCTTTCAGATGAAGACAAAGCACATTCCTGCTTATATGAGATCATATTTAATGAATGCTGTAACTTAGACTGTAAATGTTAAAGGAAAACTATCAAAATTGGAACTAGAGAAGAATAGCACTAAGATCAGATAGTAGTAATTACACAGCTTATTTGACAGTTCATTGCTTTGTAGAGAAAGTCAGACCATGTATTGCTGGTTAACCAAATGTTTTGGGGATAATTGGTCCAAAAAAAGCTTGAAAGAACATGGAAATTATCTGCATTGCTTCCGTTAAGTGTATGCATGGTACTAAACTAGCAGAAAAGATATTGTGGGGTAGGTAATCTATGGATGCTTAGCAAGAGTGTATCAGAACACATAAATTAGAAAGTACATTTTCACTGTATATCTGTCTAGGTGTTCATGCAGGAAAAAGCAAGTGCATATTTACAGAGAATGTCAAAATCAACCCCCTTGTTTTGACCATAACTTGATCTTTATTTCTTTGCTGGCTGGAGAGTGAAGGAGAGATTTCAGAACTATCTTTGTACACTCATGTGATGTAATGCATGCATAATAGCAGTGTGAAAATGAGTGTGTTTCTTCATTGGATGAAAAAGATTGAGAAATATATTATTTATGGCCCAAAAATTTTTAAAACATTTGTTTCTGTAACACTAGTCCTTTGAACTCTGGAGAGGAAAAATTGTCCAAGTGACAGGTTTCTGCCTTGTTTGCTCTTAATCTAAAAGAGTTAACACTGTGGGAAAGTCACAGAATAATTCTGAGTGTGATGCAGGTGAAATGTAGTGAAATAAATGTCTGTGCAATGGCTGCAGCTGTCAGAGTAACCCCGTGGAGGAATTTCTCGGGTGAGAATTTAACCCCCATGTTACTAATTTTTTCTTTCAATGCCCTGGTTTATTTCTCAAACTGAAAAGTGTTGGCAACCAACAATCCAAAGGAGAAAAAAAAAAAATAAAAATTGCTAAGCCACTGTTAATGCAAAAATTTTGTAGTTAGGAGTTAGTGCCCCGCACTCGGAATCTGGAAACTGAGGTAAAATGTCTCCTCTCAATTTAATAGGAGCTTTATTGTAGTTTAAGATTAATTGGAATTCAGTAGCAGTTCTACAGCTGACTACATATGACCTAGATTTGACTTCGGTGAACTCATGAAAGTCTCTGTAAGCTGGGTGTCACTTTTCTGCTTAAACTGGGTGTCATTTTTCTGCTAAAAATGGATGCTGTGACAATTAATTGTTGTGGATTCTTTGCTCATAAGGAACATGAGGTTCTTGTAACAAAGCCTATAAACAGCCAAAGCAGATGTGAGTATTGCAAGGGAGAAATTACAGGCCAAAATGTTTAGTTAAAGTTTGGATATGCACTAAATTGCAAGTCATGCCTTGCCAGGGTTATTCTGATACTCTAAAATTATTTCTTCTTGAAGAATAATAGGGAAAATACAGGAACTTGTTTTCTGTGCTGGTGTTAAAAAGCTCTGCACCACACAGTTGACCATGTCTCCATTCCAGGCATAAACTACCTCTTTCTTCAACGCTCACTCTTTTTCTCATATGCCACTTGATGTTAACCTTGGCTGTTGTTGCATTGTTCAGATGATAATTGCTTGTCATCGTCCTTCTGGGAAGGCTGTTTCCTGGGCTGAATTCACTGTGTGTGGATATGTGATGTATCTATACAAAAATGATAGTCTGGCATCTCCAGCTCTCCTCAATTTCTACTCTGCAGCAGATTTTATGTACTCACCTTTGATAGTGTCTGTGGTCCTCAGGAGCCCAAAGAAAAATATGGGAAAAATTAGGTATATGATTTTATTTCCTTTTTTCCCTTTTCCTATTTTCTTGTTTGGGTGTTTTGGTTTGGTTTTTACCCTCCTTTTAAAGTGTCCTGTGTGTTTTGAGAAATCAATTTCTGCACAGTGCTAAATGCTTTTGTAACAAAGTAGCATCAAGGTCATCATTACCATGTTAAAGGCAACAGAATTATATTAATTTAAACCACTGTGATTGATTCAATACTGAAATGATACAGGAGGGTCTGTTTGAAGACATGCTGCTCTCCTTTTTCGTCCACCAACAGCAATATTTCATAAGCTTATGCTATGACCCAAGAATTCTGTGCCCATCAGCTGGAGCTGGATTTAAATTAAAGCTATCCAATTCTGAGTGGAGAGAACATTTTCTTTTTATTGCCTTTTTTGGTGGCTAGTTGATGGCAGCATTTTTTCTGGCTTACTTGTGGTTTCTTCTCTGCTACCTAATGTACTCCTATGGAATGTGTAGTTTACTGCATTAATGAAGATTTAACTGAGTTTTCAAGTTAATTAGTATTTTCAAGTTATAGAAATCTCTTTAGATGAGCTGTTGTATGTTATGCTGTTATCATGGGTTCAGATAGAATGGTATACTTGTTAAATATTGTACAGTATGACCATTTCTACCAGTATTCCCTATTCTCTATGTACACCTTATATATATATAACTTTTAACTTTTTCTAAACAAATAAAAGTTGTTTATATCATGAAAAAATGTCTTTTTATCCATCTAGAGAATATGTGGATCTATCTAGGTTAATTTGTAGGGGTTTGACCTTGGCTTAAGTAGGAAACTCATATTCACTATATTTAGGAAAGGTAATAAATTAATTGGAAGGCTTAGGCTGTATCATTTATCTTATATCATGACTTTAACAGTTAGGCTATGATTCTAATCAAAAAATGTCACTTTGGATTTTAAATCTATTTTTATCACTCAGAACATCTCATCTGTCAATATTTGATTAGAGGTCCTCACTGCTTGAGACAGCTTTTCTCTGTCTGACAGATAATCTGAAACTCTGAAACCATCGATTGAAGCCTCATCTCTAGGAGGAGGAAAAAAAAGAGCTAGGAGATAATTCTGGATTGCACTTCAACCTGTGACTTCTGCTGTGAGCCCAATAGAAAGACTCATCGTTCCTGTCTTATCACTGCAAAGACAGACTACTCCTGTATTGATTTAGACATAGAAGTTCAAATAAGTTCCAGCTTGATTATTTCTTCATAACATCTCATCTGAGTTTAAGGGAAACTATCCTTTTTTTTTTTTTTTACTTTTAGGCCTCAGGTTTTCTCCTTTGAATTTTCAGTGCAGTAGAACATGTGTCACTGGTCTGACACAAGCATTTGATATGTCTGTCCACAGTGCTACACATACCACGCACATATCAACTTTCTCTTCAAGCACCATCTTTGACATGATCAATCCATTACTGTGCAGTAAACTCTCCTCAGGTTGAAAAAGAGGCTAACATTTCACTCCAAGATATATGTAAAATCAGAAACAGATAAATTGATTGTTGTTAGAGACCCTGAAAGGTCTTTTATGCCTATCTGACAAGTGCTTGTATAATGCATTCATCAATATGTCTTTTGAGAAAAATTGAATTCTATTTCTTGGTACCTGTAGAAAAAAAAATAATGCATTTACTGTTTTCAAACTTTCCATTTAGTTCACAGGTTTCTATTTGATAGTAAGAAGCACAAGCATTTTTTCCCCACCTCGCAGTCCTGAGTGCTGAAAATCAGGCATTTATTTAGATACAAACCATAAATACAGGGGTGGGTTCATACCTTTAGTTATCCAAGTAATTTTTTTAAATTAAACTCAAAGATTGCATGTATGGCTTATTCTTCCTAGAAGGATAACTTCTGAATTCTTCTATTGACATGTTTGGTTCCTGGATAAGGGAAACTCAGAGCCTAAGAGGTAGAAAATTTTTAGCTGACTATACAAAAGCTGCTGTGCATATTTTATAATTTTATATTCATATATATACCGTGTTGAAATTTAAGAGTATTCTAGGTTAGAAGTTAGATTTCATGTCGGTCAAAGAACAAAAGGAACAAAATTAAGAGAACCTGTCCTTCTTTTGAAGAGAAGGAAAGCTGTTTATAGTCCTGGATAAGCACAAAACTTTGTGAGTCTAGGTTTAGAAGATGAGCAGAATTACTGTAGAGGAAAATTCACTTTCATTACTGCAGGAATGACAGTGTCATTTGAAGTGACATATTGAAACTGCTACATATTTGATTTTTAACAACCATAGCTATAAACAATATCAGTTAACAAGATAACAAAGTTAACAAAATTCTCTTATTTATATCAGTCATTTATCCTATGGTAAATTATGGGTATATAAACAGCAGTTAAAGATCAAAGATCTTCCCACTGTTGTGCTCTGAAGAGCAGGCAAAAGAAAAAAAAAAGTCAGGTCTTTTCCTATATACTAGAAAATCCCATCCTAGAAAAGAGAATTGGATTTGGATATTTTATTCTGCCTTTTCATTTGTTCATTGAAGTTTCATACATCAGTTGTGACCTTTGGGAAGGAAATGACATCTTGATTCTTAATCATTCAGTCCACCTACACATAATAAAAATGCTCAAGTCATCACTACTTTTTGTTTCTTTTTGTTTTTTAAATTCCTGAAGAGGTTAAAAGGCCTAAATTTGGATTAAACAGATGAAGTTGTGACTTTCTTTTTGCTTTTCTCTCCTTCTATTTGTATTGTATCAACCTATTCCAACCCCAGAATTTCCAGCAACGTGTTTCCCTGCTTTTCTATGTCAAACATCACAGCTGTATTTGTTTCAAAAATATTTCTCTTTAGAACACCTTGCAAGATGAGAAGGTAACATATTGCCATATATTGTCATACATGGAGATTAAAGTCAGAATGCCATTCGGTTTGGTTGACAAACTGAGCTACCCGTGACCTGCTTTCCAGCCTATTTGGCATTACAAATAGCTCAATGGTACAGTAGTTTAAAGCAAAGCTCCTGCTGACTTCTGTTGCAGATGTTACTATTCAGTTAGGTTTCTGCATACCAGAATCATGGGCCAGAAATCAGGTGATCACTAATTATGTGTCCATATTTAATGGACATCCAGGAAAAGTTTATTTTAAATGGCTTGTTCGTTAGCACATAGGAATTTAGTAGCTAAGGAAAAAATATGATTTAGTTCTATGGGTTTTCATTCAGATGCTCTAATTGTGAGAATATTTTTGCGTTGCTGTAATCCCAAGATTATTCTGGAGAAGCTGAGGTTGGGGAAGGAAAGAAGGGAAGGAAGGAAGGATTGAGAGTGAGGAGATGGGCTCCTTTTATTAGTGTTACTAAGTAGACTTGGATCTTACATGGTCCTCATGCTGCCAGGAAAATACCTGTTAGCCTCAGCCTTTCTTCATAAGAGAGATGTTCCAGTCCCTTCAGCATCTCCATAGCTCTACCTCGACCACACTTACACAGGCATCAGTAACTCATGCTTCTTATGAAAACATTCGCTGGTCTATCTTAGCCACCTGCTTTGAAAGCACAGAATAGCTTTCCAGTTATTAGCTGATGAGAATCAATCATCAGTAAGAATTTCTTTTAATATTAAGGAACAATACACTTTCTCTAAGCTGATTTTGTTAAAATGAAGACAAAACAAATTAATCTTGTATGGAAAACTGCAGCCATAATGATTCTATTTTGTCAAAATTATGGATAATTAAAATCATTGCCTTAAAAAGAAACGAAACTGGGAAATACCAAAAGTGATACAGTTCTAATATTTAATAACAGAAATTAAAAGAGGAAGGCTTTTTTATCTCTACTCTTGCAGCAAAATGCACTGTGCTCTGAAACCCCTGAAGTGAGCTGAAAACATGTCCCTGGTTGTAAACGGGCTTTAAATAAAGCCCATAATGAAGCTGCAAAAATAGGTTTACAAAACTTCTCATCAGAACAGACCTTTTGCATCCTATGTAGAAAAGAAAGAGCTTTGCTAGAATTACATTTGTAATTATTTCTTTTTGTTCCAAAGCACCTTGTCCATCAGTTTAGTTCTTTGGTATAGCTTTTACAATATTGTCAAGGCAATTGGCCATCCAAGTTTTTTTATACCTGTCTCAGAAGATGTGTTACTTTCTGTCTTCAAGAAAAGAGCTGTCACCATGTAGTAGCTGCTAACCAGATAGGAAAAGTCTTAACTTCACTGGTTTTTGTGTGGAGAGATATATTGACAGAAATCTTGGAGGTCTTTTACTCCACTGAATAAAACTGGTTTAATTTAAAGGTAAAGATGTATGTTCATTACATGAGCGTGACAGGACATAAACTTCTAAAGAAAATGTCCACCAGGTATCCTTAGAGATTTACTTTCAAGAGGAGTAGAAAACTTCCTTATTTTTTTCCTTTTTAATCATGTTTTAATATTTAATAAAGCTTTATATAACTTATTAAATGTTTAAAAAAGGCCAAGAATTATTTATTATTCAATATTAAAGTCTACCTTGTATCCTTATCTACTTAATACCAGTTTTCTTTTGCACAGTGAATAGCCATGGAGACTAGTAAGACTCCTAAAGCTTTAAGTCTTTGCATCACTCAGAATGCTGTCTGTTCTTAATATTTATATGAAAATGCCAAGGTGTTTCTCTGAACCCAAAGGCCTCCTTTCTTACTTGCTTAAGATTAAATAGTAGGAATGTACAAGGTATCTCCTTATCTGTGTATGAGAACAGACTTTTGAAAAACTCAGAAACTTAGACCTTTCTAGAAATACCTTGCTATGCTTATTTGAAGTAAAGTAATAAAGTTTAATTAAGGGTCCTCAGGACTTTCCCTGGACAGCCAAAAACTAGAAAATAGGAAATTATATTGAACATCAAGGACCTGAACTAAGGGAACAGAAACAAAGTGAACACCTGTAGAATCATTTTTGCTACTTTATGTTCATTTAAAAGGAGAAAAAAAAAATCTTCCCATCTTTTTAAAACTGATAAAATCATAAATGCTCTGTTTTATACTGATGCACAGGAGATTCTGATCTCTGGACCGAGCATACCCATTTTCTTTTGTTTGCATGTTTGAATGTCTGACAGAACTTGAGAAAATCATGCTAGCTGGACATTGGTCATTCCCCACTCCTTGCTGTATAATGACTGTACTTTCTAGGGGTTCAAGTTCCATTTCTGCACCTGTGAATGAGAGAATCTTATTTCCAACACCTCATGAAGTAGTCTTAACATATTACTTTAAAAGGAGAAACTTGGGTTGAAATAAATCACTGTGTAGATTATACACTCTTGATGTGTATATATATATATATATTTCACTTCAATCGTACTTGAATGTTTATCTTTAGGACCTGCTTTCTGCTGAATCTAGTACTGAACTGAATGACACCATGAGTAGTCATGTATATCCTGAGAGAATTGGATGCTTCCTGGAACTATACATGGAAGCTGTTAGGAAAATACAGTGTTAATGCTTTCATCTTGCTTGAAGGAAAAGCATTTTTCTGACATATTGATCCAATTGAATGCCACTATTTGGATGTTAGGAGTGGTCTATTTTTATATCTTAGTGGTTAGAAACAAAAAGAAACTTATCAATTTTATATTTCAAAAAATTTGGAGAAGGATACAGTGAAAAGTTCCTGGAAAGAACAGTCATCTAGCCAGTAACACTCCTAAGCATCCAAAATAGGTTAGTGGTTTTACAAGTAAATGGGTTTATAGTTTCATGTACAAAAGAAATCTGGTGAGTTTTCTTCTGGTAAATTTCACCAATTCTTTTTTAATATCTTCCAAAGATCACTCTAAATTTCACCAAGTTTTCTTTACAGTATGTAGTAGTCAATAAATCTGTCAAGGTTTAGAGCTGGGCTTGCCACCAGACAAATGACATCAGCTAAAAACAAATAATGTCACAGGTTGGGGTTTTTTTAATATGTCTGGTTTCAATCCCTATCTCTAAAAATTTTCTTTTTAGCTTGGATATTTGACCTTTAGGATGACATTTTCCTTTCATTCTGTATTAGTTTTAGGACGAGGCAATGCATTCCAAACAAAATCAGTGAATCGCAGAGAGAGATACATGGGAAGACTGCTCAACAAATATTTGTATTTGGTTCTGAGGTTTGCAGATAAATATTCTGCAAGCTTGGAGAAATGAATATATCTGTATTAAGTACTGGTTTTCTGCCAATGAGATGGAGATAGTTCCATACAAGTTTTGTTGCATACATTATAGAAAATGTTTAAGTTTCTGTTCTCTGAACTGCTTTAAAGACAGTGTGAGCAGCACCTTTTCAATACATGCCAGTGCAAATTCAAGAAATCAATGGTAACATTTTTGCATTTGCAAGTAATACAGCTGCAGTTCTGATGTTGTGGTGAAAAGATGACAAAAGGTGTACACTAGGACTAGATCAATGACTAGTATTTTTTTATTCATGAGCTTCATTGTTTTCTTTGTTTGGCTAATCTACTCAGTGTCATTTTTGACTCCTCTCTATTCTCTTTTGCAGCTCAGTAAGCCTTCTTTCCATTTTATCATCAAAATCCATCCTTTCCTCCCTTCTGTTCATATCCTTATGGAAAATTTGTCCCTTCTTCTTTTGTATCTAAAATTTGAATACTTAACATGTCATCATCTCCCACACTTATCTGTTTCTGTTCAACTCTGGGTTGTTTGTTTTTTTTTTTACCTTCATATCTCTTGCAGAATCAAATTCAAGCTCTTTGCCACAATTTTAATAAAGGATCTAGCCTCACATGTCTAAACTAATAACTGCCTCTTGTCCTTTATCTTCTCTTGCTTCACATTGCTGGTTTGTTTTTAATTGCTGTTCTTCTTGCTTCCTGTGACATGAATGTCATTCCATTATATCCTTTTATTGCAAAGTCTTTCTAAAAATACTTGTTTCAAGAAAATACCTTTCCCCTTTTGCTTCCATAATTTCCAATTCTTATGTTTATGCAGCAAAGCTCTCTTAAAGCTTGTAGAGGATAATATTTCTTATTATCAGTGATAGTATTAGGATTATTATCAGGATAATATTTATTATTATCATATGCTTATGTTAATAATAAGTAAGCACACTAAAATGAAGAGTAAGTGATGTAACACAAAACTGACTGAACCGGTAACATGGGTTCAAATTCTCTGACCCTGTTGTGGTTGTTTCCCCTGACCTGCTACATTAGTTTTACAGCTTCAGCTATTTTAGATGTAATGATTTACAAAACCTAGTACATCAGCTACCAAAAAAAATGACAGAGAGAAATGTCCCTTTTTAGTAGGGAGGTTGATTTTTCTTTTTTTTCCTTTTATTTTAGTCTTTCAGGCATGAATTATTCTATAATATATTAAATGAATATGGTGTTGGTCTCTAGATTTTCATCAGTAATGAAGACTAAGAGGGAAAAGCCCTGATTTGAAACAAAGCCTAAATGATCCTTCTTACCAAAAGAGATATTGAAGGAAGCAGGAGAACTCTAATAAATGAAATCACTCCCATGTTCACCCTTGAAATAGCTAGGCTTAGATATGGTGTGCTGTGCAAAGCATCAGTATTCATGCCAGAGTAAACGGAATGAATAACGTTGAAAAATTAATTATTACATAGTAGAGATTTTTTCTGGTTTATTTTTTTTCTACTGCAGTCCTTTTAAAAGAGAACATGAAAATTCATGAACTTTCTGCTATGAATTATTTTCTTTTTTATAGTATTTAACTTCAGTAGACCATCGTTGTGCATGTCATTTCTGATAGATAAAATATTCCTGCAGCAACTGTACAGCAATATAATGAAATGTTTTTTACTTTTGACGGATAAATTACTGGAACAACGGCATCAGTCGTCATTTCTTTGTCTGCTATATTGCACTAGAGATCCTCATTCTTCTGTCCATACTATAACATAAAATCACATTATGTGGGGATGGAAATTACAATCAGGACAAAATAGCTGATAAGAGTCATTTTTTACTTTTGACAATAGAGGTTTCCTGGAGAATGGTAGTAAAACATTGTGTAGAAAGTAAAAGGTCTGTTTTCAGTTAGCTTGAAAGGAAATTAATCTATTAAACATCAAATTTGCAAATGTGACTATGGAGCATGTCAAAATTTGAGATTTTCCTTTCCTGGGGAGTTGTAAATATTGCTGTTAGCTTTAACCTTGAAAATTCAGTTATACAAATCTATTGCTGAACATCAGAATTTTGGATTGAAACATTTGTGTGAGTTTACTTGACCTTTAACCTGCATTCTTTCAGAATTTTGTTCCACCGCTCTCAATGAGATCCTTCAGTCCCAGCTCATCTGTATCTTCTTTCATGCTTCCTGAAGATCTGACTTACAGGTAGCACTGCAATAGTACAATGGGGAGAATCTGCAAGCAAATCGGACAGCTTACCAGCCTAAACCTTAGAAACAAACAGGGAACATGAAACACGTGGGGTGGAAAGAGACAAAACAGCTCAAAGAAATGCATGTATTAGTATTCTATGATTAGTATATGCAGTGGAGATCTCTAGCCTATGAACTGCTATGAACTTTTCCCCCTTTAGATGTCAAATTGCTCTTACAAGAGAAACAAAGGAAGTAGAGCTACCCTGTTCACCTTCCATCAGCATTACCTCTGGAAGATTGGTAGGAAGCAAGAAAAGACAGCTGCGTTTAGTGCTGCACCATCAGAGTTACCAGGTAACACTGCAAGGTGTATAATTCCTCCTCCTGTATTACAGTATATGGCTGCTGAGAGTTTTGACGTTTGGGGTCCTACAGATCAAGCCTAGAGAGACTGTGGCATTACACAATTACCACAAAATGCATGAGATAGGGGTTTAGCAAGCTGCAGTAACTGTATCTTGGAAAGAGCTCTCTCAATTATATTTGGAATAGGTTATGGTACCTGAGTGAGGAAAGGATGTATTCACCAGCTCTATGGATGGTCAGTATTACCACTTCAGATGTTTGACCATTTAATTTATCAAAAAACTTCTGTATTCTTTTTTCATTATTTGTCTTTATTTCCCTTCTCTTCTTGGATGATCAACTCTAGACATGTCTGCCTGAGTCCTGTCTTGAAACTCATAACCTACAAATTGCCACATACAGAAACACTGGCCACAAGGACAACTGAGTCTATGAAGGCTGGCATCAATGTGCTTCTAGATGGAAGAAAACTTGACAACATCATTGTATAGGATAAATTCTGGTTACCACAGCCCTATCAGTGTTCCACAAAAAGGTCAGATTTCAAGCTTCATTAAAAAATTTCTTCAGTAAACACTAGAAACCTCTCTAGAAGGAAACTTCTCTCTACTGAGACTACATTTCTAAGCTGTGTGTCCAAAGTGCAGACAGACATTCCTATAGCCTTCAAAATATTTAAAGCAGAAAAGTCCATTTGAACTAACTGGGAAATTATTATTATTATTATGAGTCTTTCATAAGAAGAAGACAGGAAATTATTATTAAGAGTCTTTCATAAGAAGAAGACTTTCCTTTGATGTGGTTAGCAGTGGAACAAATGCATCTTGCCAGAGTTTTGGCTTGGCACTGCACACTTAGAGGTGATACAAACCCCATGCATTTTAGAAGGAAAGGAACAGTTGACAAAAGGTCGTACAAGGGAAATGAATCGGAGGCTTTTCTGAGGAGATCAGTTCCTGCATTAAGAGCTGAAGGATCAGCTTGAGAACCTAATAAAGTCCACAGGATAGATATCATTGTTTTTCAACATATTTCATTACAGTAGATAGTGAGTTCCAAATATTATTTCATTTTCTTCTTTAGGTTTATATAAATCTCCTCTTACTAGTTCACGTAAGTGTTTTTCCCAAAACTAAAATGAAATATGAAATGTTTGAAACTCATCTATGATGTTTATTCATAGAATTGTTCTTTTTGGAAGAAACCTTCAAGGTCATCAAGTCCAAGCCAGCACTGCCAGGTCACCACTAAACCACGTACCTAAGCACCACATCTACATGTCTTTTAAATACATCCAGGGATGGTGTCTCCACTGCATCCCTGGGCAGCCTGTTCCACTGCTTTACAGCCCTTTCTGTGAAGAAATTTTTCTTCATATCCAATCTAAGCTTCCCCTGGCACCACTTGAGGCCATTTCCTCTTGTTCTGCCACTTGCTACAGGGGAGAACACACTGACCCCCCACCTAACTACAACCTCCTTTCAGGTAGTTGTAGAGAGCAATAAGGTCTCCCCTGAGCCTCCTTTTCTCCAGGCTAAACAACCTCAATTCCCTCAGTTCCTCCTTGTACGAGTTGTTCTCTAGACCCTTCACCAGCGCCGTTGTCCTTCTTTGGACACACTGCATATTCATGATAAATATGTCTAAGACTATTCTGCATTAACAGAAATATCCATGCTCTACTAGCAAAATGTTCAAGCAAATGAAGACATCGAGGGTTGAACAGAATTACACTACCTCTGCTCTGGTTGTCATTGTTTTGTCTGATATAGTCATAAAGAAAAATGTCTGAAAGGCATTTTTATCATTAGTTCCTGGATACTTAAATGACAAGCTGTCTTTCTGTTTCTGAGAACTTGATTTTATACAATTAGCACACTAAATTTAATGCTAAGTAGGACTCCAGGACTTACACTCTTGTCAATCAGTCAATTTATGATTCACCTTAAGATTTTTGTCTTTATCTAAATACTATGTAAATATACACAGTGTATAATGACCACAGTAAAAGATTTCTTCTTCATTTAAAATGCAGCTCAGCAGCTTTGTGATAAATGGTGACATTATGTATATGCCAATCCCTTCTGGAAAATTGGAGCGATGCTAGACTTTGCCAAGAATTTGACATGCCACCCTCAATGTTTAATCAGGGATACTGTGACATTCAATGCTGCTTGTCTAAATGTGTCAGTCTAATTTTTATTAAGTGTCTTCAAAATGAAACAGAAGCTACTTCTGGAAAAGAAAAAAATCATGAGTGAACCAAACTAATGCTATTAATATGTTTCTCACTGGATAAGATATATATAAATAATCTAAAATTAACTACGATCCTCACTTCACTGAGCACAAACTTCCCTAGTAAAAGTTTTGAATTGGAATAGAACTCAGAGGAGTGCTGTATCAAATTAATGATCATGAAGCAAGGTTCAGAGAGCATTAGTAATCAGCTTCTGCCTCGGGGTGTGACTGGGGAATAGATGTCATGCAGCCATCTGAACAGAATTTCTGTGATAAAATCTGTCCTTCAAAAAAGCAGAAGAACCTAACAGGACTTCCCTGTGACTTCTCCATTGGTTGATTCTGTTCTGACCATGGAATTCTATTCTGGCCATTGAATTTCAGATAAGGGCCATAGAAGCCAACTAAGAAGTATCATTATTAATCTGTTGGTGCTGCAGATGAAGAGAGCTGTACAAGCTGGTAGTTCCAATCCTGAAAAGCTTTGCTTATGTGTATGATCTCTTCATTTTTGTATGTAGCCTGACTTTGTTTAGTGAGAGTAGCTGTATAATTTAGGAGAATTTAGCAAATTTCATTTACGTGTGTGTGTTAAACTTCACAACATAGAAAGTAATTTTGTATGAATATTTCTAGTTCCTAATGACACTCTTACTGGTGTTTCTTCAGACTGTTTCTTATACACACTTTATCCACTATTTATCGAGCCTCTTGTGTTAAAATACCAAACTACTTAGATTCTATTCTGCCATCAACAAGTGACAAATGTTTTACTAATGCCAGCTCATCCAGGTTTTAATTCCTAGTGCTTGTGAAAAAGTAATGAGCCCCATCATAGTTTCCACTGTTTATTTGTTCTGCCATAGGACGCTGGGACACTGTCCCCCCAAGGGGAACAGTGCTCTATAAACACAGAACAGAAACATACTCCATAGGACAGACAAGGCAGGGATATAAGCACAAAGGCAGTGGGAGGCTGGGAGATAGTGCTGGTCGGTTTAATAAGCAGTGGGTTTGATGTGTATGTTCTAAAGCTTCTGAAGTGTTACAGAAAGCTTGACACTGAAGAATAAAAAGATATTTTGATGCATATTTAAAATATTGAGGGAAGAAAGGGAGAGTTCTCTGGTTTTATACAGCCAAACTTCCAGTCGAACTGAAAGGAGGAAAGAGATTTTCTTACAGCTCTTTTGCTCCCAGTGTTTTCAAAAAGAAGTGGTACCCTATTCATTTTCTTAAAAAATATTGAAGCAAAGCTCTTAATTCCTTGACTAGCTCTGGATTGTAAAGCTGAAGACATGCTCTTACTTAACCCAAAAATTGCAGTTGATATTCTTTCCTACCTGGAAAGTGTGTAGAGTCAGAATCCTTTCTAGTCACTGAATAACTATGTGTCTAGTGGCAGCAAATACTGTCATTCTATATTTTCTCTGGTGTAACGCTGTGCCCTAGGATACATATTTCAATACTTCTACCCAAACCTGATATCCACAGCAGCCTGCCTATTTCTTCTTCTCCCCAAAAAAGTTCTATGCCTCCCAGTTCCCCTGGCGTATAAATCATTACCTTCAGTCTAATTCGTGATTAGAAGGATGAAGGTACTTTATGCTGAGGGCATTATACTGTTAAGTGTGTTTGAGGTCATTGGAAGAAAGTATTGTTCATCAAAATACTTCTTTTCCCCCTTACAGCATTGTTAATTTTCTGTTTCTCTGTGTTTATACATAAACATCATAATTCTGGAGACTGCAATTAGTCCAGGCAAAACTGAAGAGGCAGTCATACGAGTCATGCAGTCTCTTTGGGGAGCAGTGGAGACATTTGACTATGGGCAAAGCAGTACTGATTTAGTATCCAACACTATGTTGTTCACTCCCCTTGAAATATTTAGGTTGCATTAACAGTAATGTTCCATTTGGGCATTGCTTGGCCTTTGATGACCAGTTAGGAAAGGCAGAAAAAAAATGCAGGCTGTCATGAAACCATCTGTTCGCCGTCTGAAGGCAGCTACCTCCCAGGCTTTTTAACACAGAGAGGAATTCTGGATGCAAAAACTTTCCCATTAAAAATGTGAGGAAAAACAGGCCTACAAAGGGGTTTCTGAAAATACACCAATGAGAAATCAGACAGAAATATACAGAGAAGTATATTTGATATTAAATCTCCCCACGATTTGATCAGTATGTTTAGCAACTCGGGAAAAGTAGCACTTAATATATAAAACATAATTTTATGCTAATACATGATATACAATCTATAGAATAGAAACAACAGCTGTGATGTTTGTATTCTAGGATGAAATAGCAAGAAATTGGACAGCCCTTTTAAGAATACTAAAGACTGTATGATGATATACCAAAGCTGTGTTCCTTAGTTACTGCACCAGTGTGGTAAAATTCTGCTGGCTGTGCATACACCAGCAGCAGAAGTGAGGAAAACTTGCCTTCGTCTTGTGAAGGCAAATCATCCATAACCTTAGTGTCTGGAAAAGGAAAAAGAGATGAGAAAGACTGTGGAGATTTCAAAGTTGCTTCAGGTGCCTTTTATGTCAGAACCACTCCTAGCTGCAGAGTAAAATAACTATTACATGATCATTGTTTCACAGATACTTTATTCTGTAATCTTACAGGGCTTTGTTTAGTTCCTAATTTTGTTTTGAAATGCCTTATTCTACAATATACCCATAACTTTAATGTTCTTTTAATATCATGAGATCTCATTGTAACAATCTGCTTGTTCAGTTTTTGCTGGTAAGTGAAGTAAGAATGACAGCTGTTCTGGTTAAATAAGTGGGCCCATGGATTACTAAAAAGAAAATTAATATAGTCATTAGTCCTTTTTTTTTTCCTATCGAGTAGAAATTGGAGGCTTCAGTCAGGATTAGAGCCTCATTATGTTAGATGCTGTATAAATATTAAAGATGGCCTTACATGGTAAGGACAACATGCCGTTATTGTTTAATTTAATGTTGAAACAAGCTGAGTTTTGTTTACAGCTTCGTAAAGAGAGGTCATGTTTAAATGATGTTGTTCATATTTAACCAATGCAATAAATTCAGTCATCCAAAACCTGTGTAAATAGTAACAAAAAGTACAGTGTAGATCTGAGATTACACTGAAAACTGTATAAAACCTACTTCACTGATTTGGTACTGGCAGCCTAAGTATTGTATTGTATTGTGTAGAGATCTGGGGGTGGGGAAATGGAAGTAAACCAAATTATTTTCACAAACCAACAGTGAATACAGTAGTACTATTTTATTTACACCGTAGATGTTTATTTAATCAATTTATTGGTAGCAACCTAGAGAAAATGGAAACAAGTTAGAAAAAATATCACATTTTATCCCATGCTGGAAAAAAAAGAATGTGTACAATGTGTTGTAATGTATTGAAATTTACTGCACTTTGAGATGTATTGAATACTGCAGGAAAAATAATTTATCTTTATATCTTATGTTATTATTGTATGTGTCAAAGAGAATTTTAGCTTGTCATATTTCTTAAAAATATAGGCTCATTTCAGGAAAGCAGTCATCACTGTATATGTATGTTTGTCATTTTTATTTTAAAGTCTTAACCATCACCTTGTCTTGGTTTTTCTTGGAGTGATAGAAAGAAATGACCATCTTTCTCACTGTTTAAAAGAGCAAACTCACCAGCAAATGGATTAGATCTCTAAAGACGACTGTAGCATTAGCTCATCTGGAGAGATGTAGAGAAAAAAGATTCAGAGCATTTTTGCCACAATATTTTAACAAATATTTAGAATGAGCGTGTTCTTTGAATCATAAATCTCCATGAAGAAGCATTGTTACCAATTTTCTGCATGGCCTTTGCACCTCTCGTGATGACTGGTAGCAAGTTTCATGCTGGCCTACAGACACCATTTTTCTGTATTTTCTGCTGCTGCTGACTGCTTCCTAAAAAGATAAAATAAAAACAAAAAAAAAAACCCACAGACTGTTGCATAGCCTGGAAATCACAGTATATGTAGACTTCTATCAAGGGGACGTCATAGTGTACAGCTTCTAATAGGTGAGGTATGAATGTTGTCTATTCCATAAGTGAAAAGGTAGTGGTTTTCTGAATTTTGTGATGACCAAACACATGAAGCTCAAAAAATGATCAATTATCTTAATTGGTTTAAGCAATGAAGTACAAAATACTGCTGTCCATTGGACATTCATCCTGCTGTGTTCAGCGTGGGGTGCTACTGGTCGCCCTTTGCTTCATAGATGGTCATCTCCCTGGCTCTGTGGAGCAGGCAAAAGAGCAGCTATGTTATTTGGTTATATCTGCATCCAAATCCATGCATAACCAAGACATCACCTTCCTGTTAATCTATGCCAGCATCACATGCACTGAAGTTTGCAAGTGCTAGAAAGGGCCTATCTGATCTTTTCATTTTATGGCAGAGATGATTTATTTCCTAACTGTCAGATTAGTAAAGCTGTTTGTTCAGTCCTAGGTATCTGTAAGAAGCCTCTAAACACCACAAAGGTTCTGAAAGAAAACTCTGAGTTTAGAAGGAGCAAAAGATGTTTCTGTGATTAGTATTGATGTATAATAGTTTAAATCTAAGCTTCTGACAAATATTGGACTTTTCTTATTTTTCCACTTATTTTGAAGGGTTCTATTTTAAAAAGTGACTATAGTCAGTCAAAAATTCATAGAGAATTTTGTTTTCCCCAATGGAAAAATGTTGTTTTTCAAAATACAGGGCTTTTAATTTGAAAAATAGTATCATTTAATATGATTTTAATTTCCATGTCTCCTCCAGTCATTATTCCACATGTATAAAAATGAAGATCAGAAAAGAGATTTTACTGTGTTTTTTTTTCATTTTGTGTTCAATTGCCTATTTTCATATAATTATTTTTTGAAACTACTTTAAACTTCAGAATTTTATCATTGTAATAACACTATGTTATACAGGAACAACAGTTAGCAATAATCACTTGTCAAAAAACCCACACAACTTGTTTATCTAAATTGATAGCCCAGAGGAACCCAAGAAGCAGAAAATAAATACCCATAACATTATGGCAGGTAAATATATCTTCTGTAGAAATCACTTCCAGAGTTTAATTAGAAATGGTTATTTTTGACAGAAATATTGTGGTGTGAAATAAATTTGATAAAATAGTCAGACTAGAAGTTAAAAATATCTTTTCCTTTACCCTTCGAAACAGGACTGAAATGGGAATGGAACATATATAGGGTTTTTTTATTATTATTATTTAGCAGTACATTAATACAGTGGTTTAGACAAAAAAAAAAGTACCTTCAGTGTGGCAATTTTTCTATGGTTTAGTAGCACATTTACAGAATAATACCCATCATGTTTGATCATTACAGTGTATCCCAGAACCACTTTTAGCAACATGTCTGTGAGTACTGTAACCAAGCATGGCCAGTATGGAGTGCAGAAATTATTTTCTATATTCACTTGGGTTTTTTTGACATTATCACATTCTTTAAGAAGTCTGTCGACAAAAACTCTAGCTGTTTTTGTTACATAATGTAAGAGAAATGCCAATCCTTCAGTTACAGATGACTAACTTATATCCAAACAAATTAATGTCATTTAATATATCAAAAATTGGAGCTCAGCATAGCAGAGGAAAATCAAAGAATGACACATTTGTCTGTATCAGTCAATCTCACTCATATTTTGCAGCTCTTTTTACTTCTATAATTTTGTCAAAACTTAAACATGCGATAAGGTTTATGTGAGCATGTCTTAACATTCATAATTACAACACAAACTCTCAGAATGGATACTAAATATTTCAATTGTTTAAAAATTCTGTTTTGGGTAACTCTTGCAATAGCTCGCTGTGATGAAAATTATTATCCTTAAATCTGAGCCCCAGTATACTTAGCCACCACCTTGCTCAGATGATTCACACACCACCTAATGTATAGCATGGCTGTATAACAAAGTTATGTCACATTAACTGTGATATTTCAGGAGGCAAACACAATGCACTGTGCATTAGCTTCAGATACCGGTGTAGTGGTGACATCCTCTATCTTGTTATGGCTGCTTGGATGCTAAAGAAAGTTGTCTTTGAAGGTTTCTAAAACTGGTATGGCAGACAGGTAAAGGGATGTGCAAATCAAAGGGCTGCTGTCATTTTCTGGCTAAAGGCCAAACGACTTGGAACTATTCAGCAGAGAATTTTATTTGCTCACTCCATCATCTGTAGTAGATAAAGACTAATAATCAAAAATATTTTTTAAGTGATCAAAAATATATGCCACAGTAGGCTCAAAGTTTTGGAGATGCATCCTATGTATGAGGAATTAAAATATCAGATCTGAATAATTCTGGCAAAGTTTTTGTTGCTTGTAATTTCAGCAGCAGCTGACACTGTAATAGAGATCAGTGAGTTATTGCAAATAAGTTGCTTATCATGTAGCTCTGCAGTGGAAGAACATTTAGTGAAATTAGTGTCAGCGTTAGTGATGGTGAAACCTGTTGGCAAATCTAGTAGGGAATTTAAAAACTAATTCATATATGTATCTCACCCTCCTTATCCCTGTAATATATGAGGACTCTCATATCAGGTAAATCTCACATTTAATCAAAAATAAGTTAGTAATTAATTACAGAAGTAGTGATATCTCATCTGAAAACCTTATAGCAAGTTGGCTAGAGTTATCATTTTCAGATAAACCTTGGACATATGTATCTTCAACCAGTACTTCTTGCCTGTGAGCGGCTTGACAGCCATGGATCACAAAGGCACAGTTTTCTTCAATGTTTATTAAAGATTACCTATCCTTTTTTTCTTTAGATATCTAAGTACAGTTTGTTCTAAGAGGAGGAAAACACTGCTTGCTTTTGTGGCAGCTGGGTTCATCCTCCCCAAGGAAAGGAAGACTAGGAATGCTGATGTCTTTGCCTTTGTCTTCCGTAGTAAATCTGTACCTAATCTGTTGACTTCTTGGTGCATCAACGTGCAGAGAAGTGAACCATCTTAATAAGGACAGTTTTCAATTGGATACTCGCCCATTGGGTTACAGCAGCCACCGTGGATTACTGAGGCAAGGCAAAGAAATTTCCTTTTACCTCTGCTGAATGTGCCTGCCCACTTCTCTGTTTTACATGGCATCAGAAGAGGAATTCAAGCTCTAAATTGCAATAAGATTAAGAATAGTTTTCTGTCGGTTGGTGTGTTTGTTTTGTTTTGTTTGTTTTGGTTTGGTTTTGTATATGTATTAAAAAATTACTTAATATGTGAGTATATAAATGTCAGGCATTTGCTATCAGAGGTCTTGCTTTTCAGAACACTTTCAATGCTGATAAAACTGATTCTAGTGAATGTTCACTAAAATGTAAATTCCACGTGTTTACTTTTCCATTTCAAATCTAAATGGTACCAGCGGTTTCCTTTCAGCATTCACATTTATTCTGCATTTATTTATGATCAGCTGAGAACTACAACAACAAAACTCTCAGTGTGAGTTGCCTTAACTTAAATAGTGGACAAAGGAGCCAACGTGTAAAACCATCTATTAGCATGTCAGTCAGTTACCATACTCTCCCAAAATAGTAGGTCTACTTTAAACAAGACTGTGATTCATGATTCAGAATCACAAAAACTCTTTATCCCAGTAAAGATGATGTCTCAGAAGAGCAGATCTAAGCCTATTCAAACCTCAAAGATTTTACCTTTTATAAATTCAAATTATCCGCTTTCAGTGTTGAAGGCGTGTTTCAGAATGACAAAAGGAACTGATCACTGGTGTACCACAGGCTTCGCTGTTGGTATGCGAGAGAGGCTTTGTAAATGTGGCAATAAGAATAACTGGTGCTTATTCTTGCATTATGTGTAAGCAAGAATATGAATTCAAGTAAATGTAAATGATAGTTCTTCAATGGCAGCTCACTATAAATTTAAGTCTAATATTAATAATTTTACTTTTGAGAAAATTAAGGAATTCTAAAGGCTATTGAGTTCAGAGTTTAGATGAAACTTGTAGTTTGTCACAGAACAAACAGAGGCAACTGAAGGATCTTCACACACTGGAAATCGATGTGGGTGAAACTGAAGCTGCAGAATCCAGAGCAGATACACAGGTTACAACTGCCTGGTGTTCATGAAGTCTTCAGATACTGGTGTGAAGTTTGGTGATGTTATTTTAAATGTCTGCTTTCTGCCAAGTGTGAGATCTGGGATAACAATGTGATGAGTAAGGATTCTGATTGCAGAATATTTGAAGGTAAAACTTTCATTGACTTCAGTTGAGCCAGGAAAACAGCCAGTCAGTATTTTTGCATATTTTTGCAAATATAGTGTAAAATGCAGGAACTACGTGTGCTGAGATCTGGCCCTGTATATGTGAGCCTTCTGTCTTTCTTTTCTACCTGACCATGCCACAGAATTCCTGCTCATCCCTTTTAACACAGTTGCCATACTGTCTTTAAAAATAAACAACAAGCAGACAAACAAAAAAAGAACAAACCAGACCTACTTCTATATTGGAGTGCAATTATTTTGTAGAAGGTGAATTGGAAAAGCCCACGCTGAGTTTGTCCTTGCAAAATGCTAGGTCTTGTTCTGTTAACTTTGTAAAGAACTTACCCACCAAATCCAAGTGTGTTCACAACTGTGCTGAGAAGTTTCAAACGTGACCTTCAGCATCACTTTTGTGCAGGAGATGAAATGCTAATTCTGCACACACTGAAATCTACCACTGACTTCATGTAAGGGCAGGATTTTTCTCTGAAAGAGGTGACAAATGGTGTAATGGATTTTTTATATGTGCAAATGGATGCTTAGTGTACATAATTGTATTTCCTTAGTATCATTTTCCTAAGTCCAAAATGTGTAATTCATTTTGTGTTATATAAATTGTTATTTTGGAGTTATGCCAGAAATTAGAACAAAAGTTGAAATGACCATAATATTATTTTTTAATATGAAGTGTACATATAAATGGAAGGAATGAAGTCAAGACATAATTCAGACTCATTATAAAAAGTAGCTTAACACTGAAATGTGCTGATATAAAAAAAAAATGAGTATAGGATTAATTATACAGAAAAATAAAGTGTACAAATGCAATAAACTAATTAAATGTGAAGTTGTTCATAGAAAAAGAATGTTTACCCTGTCCAGAAACAGATTTAAGGTCTACTGATAATTAGAAAATCCTGCTAATAGTATTACAGGACATTAAACATTCCTATATGATATTTCATGAAATGATAGGATTTGAAATAGAGAGCTGCACACACTTTTCATTCCTTTTACTACCATGAGCCTCAGCAGTTTTTAGATACTCTACCTTCTAGAAAGCTATATCTTCTGAATGGCACTGGCCTTGCAATATTTCTGCCTTACTCTAGTTCTCCTGTAACAGATTGGATCTGGTATTGAAACCCTTCCAGTTTATCTGAAGTATTTACACCTCTTGCACCAAATGGAAATTAACTTCTTACATGATCAAGATGAACGAGGACAACAAATTACTGTAACAAATATTCAAGTGTCCATCCTTGGAGACTTTTGATGTGTAGTTTATGGGAAATACTAACTTTAAATGAAGAAGAAATTTAGAGTTGCACCAAAGGTTGTGTGTCAAGTAGTACATGTCCAGTAAGAGAGTTTGTTGCTAGACTAATGAGGAAAATACAGTAAGATCAATGAAATGTTTAGAAGTTTCTCAAAAGCCTGTACTGTAGCCTTTCTCGTTAGACCCAGGTTTGCTTTAGCACAATATTGTAATTTGCTGCAATCCAAGGATGTTCTTATCCCTTCAGCCCTAAATACAGATGGCACAATGGATCCACTTTTCCTGTTTGCTACAGTCAGTACTCAGGGACACCTTGAAGAGAGGATCAATCATTTTGTGCACATCTGCCAACTTTTAGAAAGGTTCCTAGACTAATGTAGGGCCACATTTTTTGTTATTGTTCATATTTTCCACTTTCAATAACATCCATAGCCCTTGACCTTTAGAATTATCAGAACAACACAGTGCTTATCTAATTTTAATTACAATTGTATTCATCTTTATAATATATATTTATGCAAATTGCTGCCTAAAGTAGAGAATTGAAATGTTGACTCCAAGTACTCCAACAATATAAAAATTTGTGAAGTACGGAGTCAAATTTTGTGTTTCTCATGAGATTCTAGTTAAAAGATAGTTATTTCTGCCATAATTAGTGTTAATCCCAAACTTCTAAGTAAGATTGAACCCTGGAGTCTCCTCAGTAGTAAAAATGTGCTGTCTGCTGTTGATGAAAATAGTGGTTCAAGAACAATAACAATTCTTTATGAGTAAAAATTTCTACTCCAGAGACTTCTTGGCAGAGTTTCCAAAATTCCAGTCCAAAACTCACAAAAAAAGACAGAGTAGCTTGTAGGCACTGCTCTAATCTGGATCTCTAAGAGATTTCAAAGCACTAAACAGGACAAGTGTCCAAGGGTCATAGCCTTACCTCTGCTCTCTTCTTTGAGCAGGAGTGAGGTAAAGGCTGTTCCAATGAGTACATGGAGACAGGTCTCTCTATAGATGAGAGATGAGAAACAATAAATGGTCTTTAAGGACAGCAACAACAGTTGTTACTGAGCTTCTTTGTGTCAAAGAATCATGGATTTTTTGGTTTTCCACTCATCTGTGTACTTTGTATACATATATATGTTTCAGGAACAGATGAGAGCCTTGTGAAATGAAATAATCTTTATTTTTTCTTCCTTGTAATGTTTTACACATAAGAGCTTTTTCCTTTTTTTTCTTGTTTTTCTTGTCTCGTATGTTAAGGGTTTTTTTCCCTTTGCATTTAACTTCAGATCAAAGCCAAGCCCCACTGATTAGAAGGAGTTTTTGCTTTACCTGAGATAGCATCAGCTACAGAGAGTCTTCTAGATTCTTTATGACGTTAGAGTATAATGAATTTTGTAGTTGTTTACTACTGCATAGGATGCTAATAAATGCTTCTCTAATAGTCAAACATTTTTATTCCTAAAACATCTATTACTTTAAATGATTCAGATATCCTAATGAATAGTTATGTATAAGGAAGTCATTTTGAAAATGAGTTTTTGGAGTGTTTGAAAACACAAAGCACAGCTTGCTTAGGAGGTGCTGATGAGATCAAACAAGTCCAGCAGAAAATGGTGTTCTTGGACTCAACAGGAATAATTTTGTTAAGTGTGAGTAGATATCACTTCAAAAAAAGAGTAAGCATCCAAATAAGAAGCATTTAATCTTACAATAAAACAGTGCTTGACGCATTTGCAAACATTCATCAAATTCTTTCAGTAGGCATAAGGAATATTTTAGCCTAGACTGTCACGATCCCTTCTGGAAGAATTCAAGCTATGGATACAAATGGCCTCTACCTAGCTGGCTGATAGTAACAGGTTAGAGGATGCCTGAGGATCTGTACTGAGACTGTATGTCTTTGTACCCACAGCTGGCTTGAAGAGAAGATGAGGAATGAGGAGGTCACAGGCTGGTTCTGGGTATAATGTTTCTTATGGTGATAGTTGCAATTATAAGTTTGGCTGATATAATTTCCAGGTGGATATACCACCCCTCGGGTCTGCAGTCTAATGCATTTCTCCTCTGGGTTCATTTCTTTTGGAGAACTTGTATTTCTTCTCTGGGCACAGATCTAGGAGATCCTTTTGTTCTCAAGCTTTCAGCAAGGCTCCTATTCCACCTGTCCTCTAAGTAAATACTTCCCTCCATATTTTAGGAGTCCTACAGTATTTCTACTGTCCTTTAGACTTCAGGTGCTGGCGAGGTTGGTGGTTGGTTTTTTTTTTGGTTTCAGTTTTTGGGGTGTGTTTCTTTGGTAAAAATGTAACCCTTTTATTCTGCAGGAGCTTTTGTAGTCTTCCCCAGAGTGTCTGAGAAAAATCTTCAAAACAGCTTCTGGCTTCTTAGTTTTTAAGCCCTGTGCACAACGAACAAAAAACTTTTTGTCTCCATGTTTTTTATCCCCACTGTGGAAAGAAAACCTGCAGAAAGGCTACCTTTCTCTTTGCTTGCTAGCTCATTGTCTCAAATGTTCTTTTATTTGAAGTATTCAGGTACTGCTGCGTGAAATGAATTTTTTCATTTGCTTTCAAGTATGACTGGATTCTCTCATGATGCCTTGCATTAAAATTTGAGCTATAAAGGATAGTGATGCCTACATACTGAGCCCTGTGTGCTAAGATGCCTGAGGATATGATGTGGCTGATGTACAAACCCTTCTGAGATTGTCTTGCACATTTCACATACTCTCTTCTGTCCCCAGTTCAGACAGGATCCTAGGAAGCTACCCATACTATGAACATCACCAATGCCACAGCATTGTGTTTAGGCTGTGGGCCCTGTATTGGTAAAAATGATCCTTTAATTGATTATTTAAGTCCAGAAATTAACACAGGAAAGAATTATACCGGGTGGTTTAGAAGGAAGACAGGAGCATTTGAACTGCCAGCTAATGGTGAACTAATGGTTCACTATTATGTCTGTAGTTTACTGAAAAGGGTATCAATTTCACATTTCCATGCAGATTGCTGTGTACCTAAACTCTTGTTTCAAATCCAAGCCATGAGAATCAGCACATAGACGCAGATAGTTCTATTACCTTCTTCAAGAGAGGAGATTTTGACAGATGGGTACAACTAAAAATGCTCTGTGGTAAACACTTGTTTTTGTGAAAGTTGATTTGTTCCATAAAGTTTAAGTAGTTGTTATTAGTCAATTTACTTTCCTATGGGATGCTATTGGGCAGACTGGCAGCTAGGCAGTCAGATAAATTTAACCAGCATTACTTGAAAACCAAGCAATGGTTTGTTATCACCTGCCAAAGGTTAAAGTGAGGTATATTCAGCTGTGGGTACTCAAAATGGTCCGTTTGATGAACTAGAGCTTCTGCTTTCCTTCTGTTACTTTGGATCAGAAAAACAATGGCTATACCATAGTCTCAGAAAATGCTTCTGGTAGTCAGACAACCGTTTTCTCCAGAAAATGCAGTGAATGATGTGTGTGCTTTCATGGAAGCACCTGGAGAAAAATCCAAGATCATTCAGGTCTTGCGGAAGAAGCGGCTCCAGAGCTTGGCTAGTTCAGTGTTTGCCTATGGAGATGAAAGTTGTTTTCATATGCAAGCTTTTATTCCTAGATGACCTGGTTCTGTGCTCTGTGAACTCATAATGAGTATCACGGGATTTAAGCTTCCTTCTGTGATTCTTCCTAACATGTATCTGCTTTTACTCCAGACTTTACTGTCATGATTCTTTTCAGAGTGGTTTTTAAGGTATCCAAATTGATGACACCTAGATAGGCACAAGTCCACCTCACCTCCACAACTAATGAATGTTATTCAGTCATCAAGCTTTTTCAGAAAGGAAAATATCTCTTTCAGTACAGACACTTCTGGCAACATGGTAAAAAATAAATAAATCACAGTATCAGTGGAAGAAGGAAACAATCCTAAAGTCATATTTAATCTTTCCTTTTGTATATACAAAGAACAAACCCATACCGCTTTCATCTGGAGATGTATTGGTTTCAGTTTGCTCCGGTGATGGATAAGGATGTGATTATTTGTGACAAATATGAATTTTTTGTAGGTTATTTTATATAAAAACACAGAGAAGTGACAAGAATCCTAATAGGAATTCAGGCCACGGGGGAAGTGTAATCTGGCTTTGAACCACATTTAGTTCAGTGGGAGTGAACTGCACTCACCCCTGAATGAGATTTAGCTACTTTGTGCGCAGATTATGATATTACCACAATGAGCATGACAAATGCTTCAATTTGAGCAGGAATATTATCTGAATGTTAAAGATCCCTTTCTGGGCACTGCCTCTGGCTTTCTAATTTCCTAATCCTGTTCATTATTAAAAATATATGAGAAGGAAAGAAAAGCAAGAAGGAAAAGCATACAATTAAAATTCCCTGGGAGAAAGGTTTCTTCCCTATAAACTCTCAAACAGATGCACACACGCACCCACACTCTGCCTCTCTCTGCTACAAACTCTTTGTGGGTGACCTGACCAGTATTGTGCTTTATCAGCTGGTCCTAAAAGTGCTTACTGTACAATCTCTGTAGGATGGATCAAACAGATGTAATCTGAAGTCCTCGAGTCCAGTATAACAAAGTGAAAACTGAAGGTATTTGCTGACAGCAAAAGTTATTTCACAGAGAAATGCAGGTGAAAAATTAAGAGTTTTTCATCGGGTCTCAAATGTAGGTAGCCCAGTCTTCTTCTAGCAGAAGAATGATGACCATCCTTTAAGTTTTCTAGAGAGATGAGAAGAGGAGGTAATATAAAGAGAATAGAAAAATATTTTGCACTCTGATTAATTTATGCTGCTTGTTCACTTTTGGGCTTTTTCCTTGTATTGTCCTTAGAAAGTAGCAGTCTGTAACCAGAAGGTTTTAATGAACTTGGAATATTTTAATGAAAATTTGAACTGAGAATCAGTGGCTGACGGTGTGGAGTGTCAGTTGGACTGTGTTCATTATGGTCACGTGAGTTATAAAACCTAATTTTTGTTAACATACTGCCATTAAACATTTTGAAAAATTTCTATTAAGAATAGTTGCATAAGCCTAGCTGTTCTGTGTAAAATTCAGCTCAGTCACCCAAACCTCTGTTTAACTTCAGATTTGTGATACACAAACTGATGTCTTTATATATACACTGTGAAGCTTCTATTTCCATTAGTAACAATATTTTGTTTACCTGTTTGCTGAAAGACAACTGCTCATATGCAAGATGATTCTAAAAGAAAAGTTTAATTATAGTATCTATTTAATAGTAAAGGTAAACTTATTTAATTAGAAAAAATGAGTCTCTTATAATTGGAAGTAATCAGTGTACTTCATATAATCTGGCAGTAAATGACTATGCACTCACAGGGCTACTTAAGTTCAAAACCAATTTGGTAATCTTCCAACTGGAAATTACAATAAATTAAGGTCATTTCTCCAAGGAATGACATAAACACTTAAGTAATGGAGCTCCTCTCCTTTTGTTGAATCACATAAGTAAAATTGGAGCCTTATCAATTATATTTATTGTTGAATGCTTTGATCAGATATTCAAATACCTGCAGCGGGGCTCACAGTCACATTTTTCCTTGCTAAGTTGGAAATGGTAAACCCTGAAGCAATCAGGGCAGGCATGTGAGTTCTTCACAAAAGGCAGCAAGAGAAAATAGTAAAGCTATCCAAAAAAAAACAAAAAAACAGCTTTACAGATTGGCTTTTTTTTTTACATTTCATATTAAAATATATTTTGCTATCTATTATTTTTTTTACACCATGCCATTGGAAAAAAAAACAATTATCAGTTGCTTATAGCAGCTTACAGTTTGTGGTTGGTTTTTGTTTGTTTTTTTATCAAAAGGCAGAAAGGCATAGGTTATAAGGGTAAGTAGGCATTTTCCCTTCTTGTTTCTCCACATTTTCATGTAGTTTTACAAGATATTCCTTATCTTCAAAGGAGAGGCTGATCAGTATACAATGCTATGTGGGACCATAGGGCTGGATTGTCTGCAGCCTCCTCTGAACTCCAAAAATGATCCTATGTAAATACTGTCATTTTGTAGCATGGCTACATGGAAAAAATTCCTTTTGGTTCTCAGAATCTGCTTCTTGGCATTTTTTGCTGATGTCATCTTTAATCAAACAGCAAAGTTATTCAGTGACACAAAGCCAGATTTCTGGAAATAAAACATTTAAGCAGCTGAAGTCCTTGATGTGTTTTTCATGTTTCAGTCCCGATAGCCTGCCTGGCTTTTGAGATTTGCACAGGCTTTCTGAGGGTGGTACTGCACTCATAAAGCTGGTTCAGCTTGCAGCCATTACGTGCCTTCTTAGAGAACAGACATCACACTTTTGGCGGGATTCTTTCCTGTTCAGTTTACTCATTAACCTGCTTAGTTCTGCACTCCACAATCCCATGGTTTCCTTCTTTGTTTAAGACAGTAAAACCAGACAATGCTTTTGCATGGGGCTTGGAGAGGTAGGAAAACAGTACTGCACCAAGGAGATTGGAATGTGCAGATGCAGCAGGATTTAATTCAGACCATTAGGTCTTGTGAGCAATAGACACTGTATTTACAAACGCCTCTGAATTTCATGTTTTTCAAGTTTAAATGTTTTGGGCTAGTCAAGTAAACTAATATGCAGTAAGCTGACTTCAGAAATACAAAGGACTAGAATTCAGATGGATTAGCTGAAAAAGCCTATGCAAACTGTAGTTGATGTTGACAAGTGAACTGTGGAGTCTGTATTTCATTGAATTTTGTTCAGCTCAATAATGTATGAAAATTACAGGAGGAAATGTATTAAGCTTATGCATATGGATGTGGCAGTCATGCATGAACATTCTGGACATAAACTACTTAATCATCTTTCTCAGATAATAGTTTTTGAGGTTGTTCTCAGAAGTACTTTAAATATAAGCAGATAGTATTAATAAAGCAATAGAATTGAATTTTAACAGGAATTTTATTTAAATTCATGAATATATATCCAGATATTTTCTGCCTCTGGACTAGATATCCATGGTTTTCAATGCCTGCTTAGCATGACTATAGTCCTAGGTAGACAATTAAAAATCTATTGCTCATAACAAACTATGAATAAGCCAAGACCTCCTACATGCCTGCAAGTTTATATTCTTATAAGTAACATTTAATTTTGTGTAGACAAAATTGGATGTTACTGAAAATCAATTATGCTTTTGTAGTGCATTATAATTGGGCAAATAAAGTTGAAAATGTTTTCTTTTTTGGATCCAGAACACTGATGGATGAGAGTTATTGAAAGCACTTTAAATCAATTGCTCTTATTTCATATCACATTTTATGGTTTATTGTATATTTATAATTAGACTTTGTAAGTATGTAAATGATAAAATGAGTGACTTTGTAAATGATAAAATGTTCACTTTTTAAAGATACATTCTTATTATAGTAATGTTTAACAACGAAGTTAACATTATTTTTGAAAGCTTCCTTTGCTCTGTACAATAACAAAAAAGAAAATATTCATTTCAACCTTGCTTGGCAATTTAAAATTTTAAAAATATTTATACTCCTACTATATGTCAGGCTATAGTACTATTTGCCGTTGTCATCAGCAGAAACCAGATTTTTTTTCCCCATGAGCTGCAGAGTTATTTAGAGATTTGATTTATTTTCTCCATAGGATGTTTATTAAAATGTACTAGAGAAGTTTTTCCAGCTCCGTACTCCAATAAATTTCACTCAGTCAGTATTAAACATCACGATGACGTTCTGGGTTCCAAGAACTGAATTCTGCTTGTAGAAGGATTCTGTGACAATAGTCAATTAATGGGAATTTATAAATGCTCTGACTATGTTCTGGAATCCATTTCAAACACAGATGGACTCACTTTTCAACTTCAGCCCAGCTTGCCCTTACCTGGTTTGAGTATTTCCTCCTGGATGGATATTTCCACAGGGGTTCACATGAATCTCTGTCTTGTGTCTCATGTGTTTTTTATGTCAGAGTTGCTGCTTAGTATGAATTTCAGCTGTACTTGCTAGTTGAAATGCAAAGAAACACCAATGTATGTGAAAAAAAAAAGGTTTGATTTAAGATGTTTATAAGTTAGCTCTTGAGTAAAATTGTTTCACAAATGAAAAGGTTATGTTTTGTATTTCTGCATACAAGTCACACAGCAATCTATTCTAGCAGGCTTGTTTGAAAGCTTAGATAAAAATGATTCCATTGTAGTTTTCTTAATAGTGAACTCTGCTTCACTATGTGAATAGTTCTTTTCCTAACCAGAGAGGGACTAAGAAGTTAAGGAAGTGATTAAGCCAGTAGTGATGGCTCAATTTCTCATTTTGGTCTCAGTGAGCATTGTAAGGACCTCTGTACTGATGGACTTCTGGTGGATGATCAAGTATAAAGTAATTATTAAAAAGAATATTTGCTTATTACATATTGGTTGATATAACGCTGCCTAAATGGTTGGTTTAGCTTCAAAGCTGAAGATCATGAAGATAATTTTAAAATTTTGCCAATAAACTAAAGGAAAGATTAGAATATTTCTTCTACTTTTTCCCTCCTTTCAGTGTTTTACTATTAAACTGCTCCTACAAGAAGCAGCTTTTCCAGTGGGCTTCTGTGAGTACCCTCCTTTTAGGACAGATCTTTTCAGTTTGAAAGACAGCGATTAAAATAAAACTAGAAGATGATCTCTGAAAGATCTTAGTACTCCTGCTCACTCTGCATATTATCAAGTGTAAAATGGATACCTCACATGAACCATTTGTTAGCATTTCTGTTACAACAGCATCTGATCAATGCTTCCTCTGTGGTAGACATTGCACCCTTTAGGATGATACAATCCTACTTCCAGGAGCTGATGATCTTAAGGTCCTAGTTTTGTAATGGATCCCACTGACCAAATGGAGCACAGAAAAACCTAAAGAAAAGCCTATAATAGTCAAGCTTTTTGATTGTAGAATTGTAAAAGCAACAAGCAGTGCTGGCAGAAATCGGGAAGAAAAATTTCAAGCTCCTATTGTTACTTTATAACAAGGATCCATTCAGCAGTGCCTAGTGTGCCAGCTAGCAGACTAGAGTCAGAGTAATTTAAGCAATTTCATTATAAACCTTGCTATTGAGAAATTTGTTAGACTGTTATGAAACTTCACTCAAGGCTGATCAGTGCCAAAGAACATTCCTTTTCCACTTAAAAATAGCATGTGGTTACTGTTTATAAATGATAGGGTTGCAAAAGTAGAGAGATTTTTCAAAGGCATAAATTGGAATTGGACATCCATTCTCTGTTTCTTGGCATATCAATCAATAAATTCAAAATAAAAAAAGGTGAGGCAAAAAACTTTTACACAATTTTGATGAATAGGAGGAAGTAATGATGGAAATTTGCCTGCGTAAATTTTTTTCCCCTTCAACTGACTTTTTTTTTTTTTTTTTCCAACTCTGTCTTTTAAAATTATTATTAGATTTTGGATTATGTTCTTTTGGTAATTGAAACTTTAAAAGGACAAGTTGCTAGAGTTTCAAAATTATCTTCTATAACTTCTCCTTCATATAATTTTATACTTGCCCATATTGTCATTTTAACAGCTTCCTGCTGTGATAAATTGTAATGACTATCTGCCTATGATCACCTGTCAGCTATAAAATATTGCAATATACATTTTGAAATTGGACAAATTAATCTTTGTGTGATAGACTTTTCCACTGTCTTATTTCTTATATACCTCTGTAATATTTCTTCTTCTAAATTTGTCTGCCTTCTAATTAATAAAATTAAATAAGAAAAGTTAGACAAAGGAAATTAAATTCCAAGTTGCCAGAGGACAAAGAGTTTGACTAATATACACAAAACGTATGACAGCTCGGTGTTCCTGTTGCACCTCTGTTCTTCAAGGATTTACAGGTAATACAGATTGCAACGTCTCTCTCTTTTTTTAGTATGCATAGCAAACATGTATGGTATTAGTAGCGCTATGTATTTGCTAGGTGTATTTTCTGCTTTCCAACACCACCACCACTCTAATTTCTAGTAAGGTGCATTGGCTTGCATATAAAAATCTCCATTATAAGCACTCCATGTCCTCTCCAATAACAAAATTGTCACATGCTTTTATAGTACATTCTTGACCCAGACACAGAAAAAAGAAAGGGTAACTCCACATGTGAAGGAAAAAGGTGATTTTCAGGAAAAGGAGTTTCTGAGCATTACTTTGAAATGAACAACTGAAAAATACCTCTCCTCATAATTTCCTTTTTTTTCTCTGGTGCTACCTTGTATGGTGGAAAATGAAGAGAATGTCACTGGTGGAAGACAATCTAATGAAAAGAAATGAATGCTTCCTCTAAAATCCTCAGGCATTTGAAGAGAAAATCCCATACCTCTTTGGAGAAGATACAAATTATGTCTAGATCAGTAAAAATTTTTAAGACATCTTTTAGTTGCAGTTAAATCATTAGTCAGATCAAACTTAGAATTAAAGACAGCCTTGTGCCTCCTATTGTGTCTGATGACCTTTAGGTCTGATTTTCTATTAGAAAGAGGAAAAAAACGGACCTGTTACAGATGTGAAGTAAGTCTTATCTAATCTGTCACTGTGTTATTATTTCCCTGTTTCCAGTTATATATTTCTATACTTATATAAGACATAAAGGAGTAATTATTGGATTAAAAAAAATAATAAATAGGATTTTCCTATACGTGGTTCATCATTTCCTGTATACATATGCATACATTAAAATAATATAAGTATAAATATATAATATGGATAGAGATGTTTTGTTGTGACATAGAAAATCTGCTTTTCATAGTAGCACATGATGGCAGCATTGCTTTTTCCCCACATATGACATGACACTGAAATATGATATGTAGGATTTGGGGGGAGAATAACAGTTTTAACTATACTACATGTTTAAAATGCCAGCTGAACATAATATAATTTTACTAGCTCATTTCTCCCGAGGCATCAACACCATTTATCTCTACTACTTCCATCTGGCATGTCTGAACTATCATGATCAGCATTTTATGTGGAAATGAAAGCATTCAATATGGTTTCTCTTCTCTAATGCTCTGAGGTCAGATATACTACTGCTGGAGGCAGCGAAGATGCATTTTTATCACACATTTCAGAGACATCTAGTCGACATATTTTATAGTTTTCTAGGTAAAGACTAGCCAAGATTTTTCCTAGTTCCATTGACCGGACATGGGGTCATTTGCTGTATTAACAATCTAAGATTAATTCAAATAAGTTTTGTTATATTGCAGTGTTAAAAGTTTGGCACATGCAGCTAAATATTTGAGAGCTGAAAAGTAAATTTCTAGTGCATTTTTTTTCAGAACTTAGAAAGGCGATGGAGTCACTTGTCCAACTGTTTTCTCCCCAAGGAAAGGCTGCACGAGGTTTGCTTAGCTGAGGTCTTCGTGAACAGATGTTAGCTGCTCTCCTTTTCTCACAGAGTATTTGTAGCATGTGGGATGATGACTTAGTTAAAGCTATCTTGTAGTTTAGGCTTAGAACTTCAATTCCAGTGCGCGAAAATACATGGCTGTTCCTTTTTATACCGTAAATTCATGAGGTTCTGTCAACTTCTAAGCCTCAGTAATCCATCATGTGAGAAGCAGTGTTACCACAAATACGTTTTATCGTCAGCTCCTTCACAGCCATTTGTGATCATTTTAAGACAGAGGAGGAATTCTAGAATATTGGGTTTGTAACTCTGCAGAGATCACACCACAATCCTTAACTTCTTTAGAATTTGCCCTAGTATTATATATCTACTCACACCATTTCAAACTCCATTTTTCAGTGTGACATTAAAATAAGCAGATTGTTTTTATTGGCATTATACAGGTCATGAAAAGTACAGGTAAATTACTAAGATTAAAGAGCCAACACTTGATGGCAAGCACTGTGAGTCAGGAGAGAACAAAATCTCTCTGTAGGCTACTTTTTCTTTTCCTCATAAAAACCTACTCATGATGGATGTAAAAAAATAATAATAAAAATAAAGGTTCTCCATGCTTATTAATTTTCAGTAATTCTACATTAAATCTACCGAGCAGCAGATAAAGGGTCAAATTTTAATGCAATAGCTAGCACTTTACTCTGCTATTGATCTTGTATTACTGAAAAACCCCTGTGCTGTAGGATACCACGCTACAAGAAAAAGACTAGTCCTCTTCCCTGATCTGTTTTAAAACTATAATCTCATAAATACTTTCAGAAGGCTAAAAATTGAGAGAAAATATAACTTAAAACCACATACCCTATCAGTAAAATTGATTCATTTTTTATTACCCTTGCAAATTCCATGTGTTAGATAGATGCTGTCCTGTTGAAAAACAGATAATTTCTGCATTTTTCAGATAATTCCTAAATGAGAACCCTCAGCAGTTGTCTGTAATTTACAGCATACTTACAGAATCTTACCAAGTTTAGAATAGAGTTGGAATTAATAGTAGTCCCTCCTTAAAATGGATTGATGTGACACAGTCCAGGGGGTCTTATAGTGCCAGTGCTTTTCTACAGTCTTGTTTCAGGGTGGACCTTCATTTTAGAACATTTTAGCAAAAATTTTTATTATTTCCTTATAATCACAACTTGGAATAACTCCCCAATAACTTTCCGAAATTCAAAAAATAGTTTCTAATTCTGAAATATATTTAAACTCGGCGGGGGGGGTCTGAAGGGAAAACTGGTGTTTTCCTCTAGTTTCAAATAGAGAAAAGCACAAAATGTAAATAATCAGCATCAAAGGTAAATAATCCAATATAAGCAATTTGGTACATTGGTCCTCTGGACCTGCTCCATCAGGTCCATGTCCTTCCTGTGCTGAGGGCTCCAGAGCTGGATGCAGTGTTCCAGGTGA
>JANHFX010016414.1:0-39237 GCA_027560015.1 Chloroceryle amazona
CAGGCTGTAGGGAGAGGGGTCCTAGCTTCCCGTACATCGCGATATCTTCCGGCCGCCAGGCCCTAGCCAGCAACAGAGAGACAACAGGAATAATTTCAAACAAGTGAGGTTTTAACTGAATACAAAAAAGAAAATCCATCTCTATGGGGTAATTAAACATTGGAGTAAGTTTCCCAGTGAGGGCGCACAAACTCCAAAATGTAAGATTTTGAAGATCTAACTGGCTAAAGCCCTGAGCATCCTCATCTGAGCTTAGAGCTGACCCCGGTTTGGATCAGAAGAGGCAGTTGTACTCCCTTCCCACCTCAGTGATTCCATGACTATATGACTTGGCAGCACCTGTCAGGGAGCAGAAAGAATGGGCATAATCTGAAGGAGAATGAACATGGAGCCAAGATGACTCAAATGCAGAACCTGTTCTTACTGATGGGGTGTAGCCTCACAGCAACAGAGCAGGGTGACCAATGCTGGGCTGGTGTCAGCAATAGCTCTCGTCAACAATCCAAAGATTCATAGACAAACATAAAGTGAAAATTCATCTCAAGTCAAACCAAGTAGTCAGTCAGGAACTTAAGGGCGCAGAGTTGATCAGAGGCATGCCTACAACATGGGCCAGAACAGTACTGGGTGCCTAAGCCTGAGCTGAAATGGAGCTCCTGAGTCTACAGTCAGGGGATTTCAGGTGAGGCTGGCCAAAGCTGGTAAAGCTTAATTTGTGCCCTCAGGTCCCTGATGACGGTACAATGGAATCTGTAGTTCAATAAGGAAATACACATAAAAGTTCTGGGGAAAATACCTCTTAAATAAATGTGTATGTGTTCTTATAATTTTTAAAAACAGATGTAAGATAAATGTCAAGATGATGAATAATTTGAAGGAGTCTTTCTTCTCTTGTTTTCCTGTAGAGTATCTTTATCACAGACTGAAAAAAATACTTACCAAGTTTACAAGAAGTAACAGCAAGGTGAGAATGAAAGAGACCATGTGGCCCTCAAGACCACCAGCTGGTAACCACATTGTAGAATGCATAAACTGAGATCACTGTTGTGCTTATGGTGATTCTGAATGCTTCTGAATTAGAAGTGAAGAAATATAAGAATGGATGGTTTGAATTAAGATACTACTCCTGCTATAGCATAGACGAGATCATGTTGCAGTCAAGACAAAAAAAGACAACAGTTCTTGCAGATTCAAAGTTCTGAAGCCAAAAACAAAACAAAACAAAACAAAACAAAAAAAATGGTCATAAGGAAAACAAAGATAGACACCACCTGATTAAATATCTTCTACATGTTTTAGTCTGAGAATACACAGCTGATCAACAAACTCACTAAATCGTCAGGAATGATTTTCTGTTCATCCACATTCTACATTGAATAAACATGTGTTCATTAATGGAAATAAAATAATTTAATGTATGATTACATCTATTTATGTAATGCTTCAACTTTCAAATAATTCAACATGTGTACAGTTTATTACAACAAATTAAAATACATAGCATCCTTGATTAGTTTCTAGCAAATATGAGAAAGCATACACCACAGTCAGCTAAAAATAAAAAAAGGAAGGAATATTCTTGGTGAATTAGCCTGAACTCAGTTTATTCAGCAACAGTGGACATAACAGGATATTTAAAATAAAGGAGTAACACTTAACCTAGCATTAAACTACTGTTTTATTTATTTGTTGCTGTTATTATTGTTGGAAAGAGAAGAGATAACAGATCACCAGAGGCTATCTACTAAAGAAAGTTTTCTGAAATGCCAACATATACAATATAATGAAATAGGATCAGTTTGGAAAATATTAACTCAGTGATAATGGACAACAAGCTAGGTTTGTATTTCACAAGGTCTTTCTTACTAGAGGGCAAGCACAATGCATCTGAGAAGTCATAACTGTTGGCTTTATATTTAAACATCAAAGTTTAAATTTAACATTTATACTGTTGTAATATTACATCATGCCACTTACCAACACTTCATAACATCTTAATGATTTAGGTATTCAGAAGTACACAATGATCATTCATCTGGCTTTGAAGATTTTCTGTAACCAGTGGTTTACCATGTTTCATTGATTATTCTTATATTGGAAGTATGAAATTAAATTATTAATTTGTGGGATATCTTAAACAAGGTTTAGGCTGAAGTAATCTTTAAAGATGCAAGTTGCACATTTCTCCAGTACGTTGAATTTATAAATCGACCAAAACCCAATTAGAGTTTTTTGGTTGTTTTTTTTTCAGTGAAGTACCTAGAAATGTCATCAAAATTTCATTGGCTTCATATCTACAAAAAGGTCACTATTAAAAACTACAGGGCCAAAAAAAAAAAGACTGATAATCCTTCCCTATTTCCTATTCTGTTGTTCTTCATTAAATTATTGAACTCACTGTATAATCAGTGGGTTACTTTAAATATTCTTTTCCTCAGCACTGGATGAAGTTCAAGAACTTGTAATTAACATTTTAAGTCTCAATGGAAAAAAGGAATGCAAAAGATATGTAGATTTATCATTAGGAATGAAAAACCTGCAAAACAATATGCAAATCTTTCTTTAAAAGTTCTATTGCAAAATAGCAACATGAAGAAAAAAGCAATTGTATATGATGTCACTAAATGTTGACTGTGCGTAATTCTCTCACTCTTGAAACCTAATATCCTAATCCATCTACATGGGGCACTTTTCATTGCAGAAATTACTACCTTGCAGATAATCTTACTAATTAGACAACAAGTCTACTAGAAGCAATGAAAGAACTTGGTGATCCAGGTACACAAAACCTTGTTCTCTTCCATTAATTTAAGCAATTTAGATTATACTGTCCCTGATTAGGAAAACTGTAAACTGACAGATTACAAGGAACATTTCATTCTAAGGCTACAGGGAATCCAGAAAATACATTTGTGGTCTTGTTTTATTGCTGTCTTTTTCAGATGAGTTAAACAATCTTATTATTTATATATGCTCATTTTTCTCTTTGGGTGGTTATCTTTTGCAACCACAGGTATAATTATCTTATAATATCTGAGCTAATATTTTCCACTCCACTGTTGATACACAAGGCAGAAACACGCTTCCATACCTTTGTTGTATAGTCTAAAAAAAAAAATACAGACAATAATCACAGAGATTGCTGTAACTGTAATCAACTTTAATTTTCACTGTTGTCATGCTCATTCCTAGGTGGGTGGGTTTTAATATTTCAGTTTTCTTATTTAATCTACAAAAAGGAAAGTAACAAATAAATAAATATGAACACCTGGTAACTGGGTGGAGTATATCTAGCAAACATTGCCAGACTACTATTTCATTGCATTACTGTAACTGTGAAAAAGATAATCAAAATTAGTATGAATAAGATCACCAAAACTCAGATATGTAAAAGACAAGCAGAAGCATACATATCTATATTTACCAAATCTGTATTTATCATATCTATATTTACCATTGCATTTTGCTTCTACCTAATGTGTTTATTTCTATAGTGACAAACATGACCCTCTCATTTTTAAAAGTTGCTTTCTAAATATAAATGTCTATTTGAGAGTAGAAGCCAAAAATTAAATCATTGGCATATGTGGGTTTGTGTGTTCTTCCCACTTTGATAGAAAGGCTGAAGTGGGTTCTAAATCTGGTAGATATAATTTCTTTAATGGCCTCTATTTGTTCTGTGATAATAGTGTGAATAGAAACAACTATAGCTACGTGGCAGAACGCACAGCTAAGAAAATATACTCAACGCTGCTCATAGCTGCTCTTAAGAGTATCTGAGGATTTAAATGCAGCAATTAACTGAATAATGATGGCCTACTTGATACATTATTTTCCTTTTTGACCAGTTTTAACCAAATATAAATATTCCGGGGTGGACAACAGAGCACAGATCTCTCACACCTTTCCTGAGTTTTGTCAGCAGTCAAGTATATTCAAATTTTTATAGCTTGTATGCTTCCCATTAGAGCCCAATTCTCTACAGCTTTTGCTCTTCGATATAGCAACTGCACCAGAGAAAGGTAGCTTTACCGACATCCTTTTGGAAAGTAGAGAAAAGCCAAAATAAGGGGAAATTTTTTCCAGTTATACCATTTCCTGATAAGCCTGATTACTCAGATATTGTGTAAATGAGGAATATGGTCTATGTGAATTTAGAGACAGGGAGCTTTACTGTACCTCTGTGTTGTGGATTAAGCCTGTAGGCAGTGAAGCACCACACAGCTGCTTGCTCACTCCCCACACTCAGTGGGATGAGGGAGATAACAGAAAGAGCAAAAGCAAACACAAATAATGCAAAGGCGATAAATATCCGCCTCTTGTGAGTAGACCAGTGCCCATCCTGTCTCTGAGCAACAGATCCTTCAAAAAAAAAAATGTCCATCCATGCAGTTTTTGTCGTTGAGCATCACACTATATGACACAGAATATCCCTTTGGTCAGTTTCAGTCAGCTGTCTTGGTTATGTCCCTTCCAAGCTTCTTGCCGTTTCCAACGAACCCACAGGGGGGCAGAGTTGGAATAGAAAAACTTTACACTGTACAAGTACTTCTCAGCAATAATCACAACACTGGTGTGTTATCAACAATTTTAGTCACAAATTGAAAACATAGCACCGTATGGACTGCTGTGAAGAAAATCAACTCCATCCCAGCCAGATCAAGTATATACTGTTAGCTTCCCACCTCAGAAAACTATTTAGGATAGTATTTATGTCAGCAACTGCAGATGCCTAAAACTTACTGGTCCAAGTTTAAGCTAAGCTTTAGACATATCTGTGAATTACAAGGACTTTCATAGTAATGCATTCCAAATATTAGCATCTTAAGTTAGACAAGATAAATTATCCCTTATTTGTTGACACCTTAAAAAGAGAGCAACAGGTTGATAAACCTGGACTTAACTAATGAACTTTTAGTTTGAAAATTATCCTGCAGCAATCCTGTACTGGGAATTCAGAGTGATGGGGCATGTTTCCAGTTGTTGAACTCTCTTCAACAGTACCTATGAGGGTTCTTTGACCTGTGCACTCGCTTCAGTTCCTATATTACATATTCAAAGCTGGAGTTCAGAACATTGGTTAGTGCCTCTGTAAAGGATGTGCGTTATCAGAAAGAACTAAAATTAATTCATTATTGCATTAGACTTGTGTCACGTCTGTGAATTTTACTGAGTATATATATAATATCCTCAAGAGAAACTAATTGAATGATATAGTTATTTTCAGTCTAGTGATATTCCAAACTTGATTGACTACTGCAGAGTTTAGTCTTCAGGTGTTTTTACAAGTCACCTGATATAATCTACATTAGACAGTTTTCTGTGGAATAGCAGTAGCATGTAAGGAACAATTAGGTTTGGCACAGACATACATTATCATAAATAGGCCTAGGCATAGTCAGCATGTATAAATGCATTTATGTTTAACAGGATACTAATGTTAAATATCAATGCATTATTAACAGGCAAAAGAAAAGCAAATAATTTTAGAGTAGTTTCAATATTTCATGTTTTCCTCTTCAGACCTGTTGAAAAAGAGTAAGGATAGTATTTTTTTTTAACATTGACAGAATAAATGTAAATATATGTAATCATGTCATAACCTTTGTTTTGACTATGGATGACTACACACCCAGTGAGTATTTTTTCCTTCTTTTCCTTTAAAGGGTTTTTAACATACTAGCATATCTGCACTTTTGTGTGCTAGCATTAAACTTTTAAAACTATTGACAGATGAATCTAAAGTTAGCACTTCATCTGGAACTGCAAACATCTTAGGTTGTAATTTTAAAAGAACATTTTAAGTATACTGAAAACTTGTACAGCATACATAAGTATTTCTCTACTCTTGATCACTGGAAGAGAAGACCAAGCAATCTTGCTTTCAAAAGAATGCAGTACAGAAGACAAAAATACTCCATTACTTATTTCAAAAGCTGTACACAATTCTTGTACCTTTGAATTGCACTGACTATTGCTAATGAAGTGATGTTTTTTCAAGGGTCTTATAATAGCTAGGCATTCGGCTACTGCCAGGCATGAAATTCAGAAAATCTATACTTCAACTGGAAAATTTTTAATTCTAATGCGATGCTGACTCCTTAAACATTGTCATGCTTTAACCACAGATGAAAACTAAGCATCACACCCTCACTATGTTGATCTGGACATACTGGAGAGATGGGCAAGGGGGTACCTAATGAAGTTCAACAAGGGTCAGTGTAGTGTCCTACACCAGGGGAGGGAGAACCCCATGCACTAGTATAGGCTAAGGGTTAACCTCCTGGAAAGCAGCTTTATGGAGAAGGAGCTTGGAGTCCTGATGTACAATAAATTATCCATGGGACAGCAATATGACCTTGTGGCCAAGAAGGCCAATGGTATGCTGGAGTCCATTAAGAAGAGTGCATCCAGAAGGTCAAGGGAGATTCTTATCCTTCTCTACTCTGCCCTAATGAGACCACATTTGGAGTACTGTGTCCAGTTCTGGGCTCCCCAGTTTAAGAGGGATGGGGAAATACTAGAGAGAGGCCAACAGATAGCTACAAGGGTGATTAAGGGACTGGAATATCTCTCTTATGAGGAAAGGAGGAGAGACCTGGGGCTATTTACCCTGGAGAAGAGAAGATTGAGAGGACATCTCATTAATGTTTATAAATATCTGAAGGGTGGGTGTCAAGTTGAAATGGCCAGTCTCTTTTCAGTGATGCCCTGTGATGGGACAAGGGGCAATAAACACAAGCTGAAACACAGGAAGTTCCATCTCAACATGAGGAAAAACTTCTTTACTGTGAGGGTGATGGAACACCAGAACAAGCTGCCCAGAGAGGTTGTGGATTCTCCTTCTCTAGAGACTTTCAAAACCCATGCGGATGTGTTCCTGTGTGGCCTGCCCTAGGTGATCCTGCTCTGGCAGGGGGATTGGACTCAATGATCTCTGGAGGACCCTTCCAAACCCTACCATTCTATGATTCTGTGATTATCCCCTACTGGGGGGTGGGGGACAGAATCAGAAGGGTAAAAGAGAGAAAACCTGTGTCTTGAGATAAATACAGTTTAATAAATAAAACCAACCCCCCACACACAAACAATGCAAAAGAATGAATTAATTCCTGTGGGTAGTCATGTGTTCAGCCATCTCCAGGAAAGCAGGGCTCCAGCACAGAAAACAGTTACTTGACTTGACAAACACCATCATTACAAAAATTCCTCCCTTCCTTCATCCTCCCCCAGCTTTATATTGCTGAGTATGACATCATATGGTATGGGATATCCCTTTTGTCAGTTGGGATCAGCTGTCCCAACTGTGTCCCCTCCCAGCTTCTTGTGCACCCTCAACCTACTCACTGGTGGGGTGGTGTGAGAAAGAGAAAAGGCCTTGACTCTATGTAAACACTGCTCAGGTGTAATGGAAACATCTCTGTGTTATCAACACTGTTTCCATCACAAAAAAAAATGCAAACCTATAGCCCTATACTAGCAACTATGAAGAAAAATAACTTTATCCCAATAAAAACCAACACAGAAATTCAGTTGGTAACTAATTATCTGAATGTACCATATGGTGAAAAAAAAAAAAAAAAGTAGAACTTAACTAGCATATATAAACTTAAAAGGAGGTTTTTTTAATTTTAATTTTATTTAAATATCACTTAAAGGAATTTGTCTGGAAATCCAGACTAATAAGGAAAGAAGTCAAATCCCAAAGAAGTCAAGGGAAATTCTGCTGATTTCACACTGAGCTTTCTCTTCTGCATGGTCAAAAGGCACTTTACCCCCTTTGGCTTAAAAAAAATAAATAAATCAGATGGTTATGTGGTAGTAGAGAGGACCACTTCACCATAAACCTAATTTAAGTAATTTAAGGTCACTTGACAATAATGTTTCTGGGGTTGCAAAGGTTACTAAGAAAAGGGAGTACAGGTAGATTAGTAGAGAGGATTTTAGGCTGCTAGCATGCTGTATAATGTCAAAACATGACTCAATTTTTAATTAATTAATTAATTAATTAATTCTTGGATCATTGGTACTCAGAGTACATTAAAAAAAAAAGAAAATCCATCTGATTCATCATAACTGAAGATTGCAATTACTCAGGTGGTTTTTGTTCTCTACAAACCACCTTTAGGCATTTTTTTGAATTGACATTTAAGTAATGCTGAGCTCAGGAAGAGAGGAGAGTTGAATCTACCTGTTCCAAGAGGTTAATTCAGGTCAATGGATATCTGTCACTCCTACACCAAAATTTATGAACAAGACCGATTATCTCAGAATGGGTTTAAAAGATTTTAACTTTGATGTTACACTCCTCCAGTATTGTTCAGAACTAGGAGTTTTCTCTCAAAGAGTAAACAAAACATAAAGAAGAGTCAAGATCTATTTTACAGATACTGAAGAAGGAAATAGTGCAAATTAAAGAAATGTTAACATATTTACAATTAACTGAATAATACAGTAAAGCAGGATTACTAAAGAAGTATGCAAGAGAAAACAATTTGGTTTCATCTGTTTCCAAAACAAAGGCTATTTACAGCCACTGCATCATATTTTATTAAATTACTAAGAAGCCACTATTTTCTAGGGAGTCACAGTGCAGGAAATTTAAAGGACTATATGACTTTTTTTTTTATCTTGAAAAAATGAAATATAAAGAACATTAGTTCTATATACCTTTCTGCAAAATGCTTCACTTCAGGGAATGTGATTTTTGCATGATTATGATTATTAATGCATACAATGTTTTATATGTATGTATATGTCTATATTAGGTATTCATATATGGGTTTAAATTAATTTAGTTACTTAGAAGCTGCATTAGGATAATAGAAAGTTGTGCCTTTAACCCGATTGCTTGCTTATAAATTGAAGATCTTTTTCAGTATATTTTTCAGTGAATAGCCTCTCATAAGGCTCCTATAAAAATTAAAGGAAGTATTTACTTAGAGGATAGTCACCAGGCTTTTCTATATATTTCTATATATATTTCTGAAGGTGAATCCTGACCTTTGTTTGCATAATTGCAATTTGTTCATGACTGCAAAAAGCCACACAGTGTTCAGAACACAAAAAAAAAGCTTTAAGACCTGTCCCAAGACATCATAAAGGTGCAATAGTTCTGTGAGGGAAGTAGGTGCTATGTAGTTTAATTAAATGAATGTATGCTTACAAAATAAAAACCTCTCTTTCCTAATGTCAATATTAATTATTTCTTTCCTGTGTATTTGGCTGTCATGAAACTTATAGTTCAAGAAAACCTTTCCTAATTTCTTTTGTCATAGAGAGAAAAGCTGCATTGGCTTTATAGTAGGCACTGGTAGCTTCCATAATACTATCTACATTGTATTTGGGTGTTTTATCTGTTTGTTCTGTGTGTGCATATGTGCATGTGGTATGTTCTCTGATCCCAAGACTTAGCATTGGTGACTGTCTCTCTATATGGAATTTTCATATATACTATATACATGTTTCAACATAGTACCTCAGCTTACTCTCTCAGGAATGAATATTCAGATGATACTTAGCTGTTCCAGAAGAATATTTCCTTTCAATATAGTATCTTAAACCCTCAGACCAGTAATTATGCAGAGTTGGTATTGCAAAAAACATAGGTGAGGAGTTGCTGATACAGACTAACAGCTTCTTGTAGGCAAAGCAGGATACACTATTTGGCCTATAACTCTGGTGTGCAATCAATGGTTCCTTATGTGCCTACTAAGAAATGACAATGAGTTGTGAATGAGAGGGTGGAGCTTTACCTTCCACTGAAATAGGAAAAGCAGATCCTTATTCCTCTGTTATTTTTAAACACTAAGTTTACAAATAATTAAGAAGGGCACCATGAATATTCACATTTTGAAGACTAATCTGTAAATTGTATGCCTAATCTCCACATTTTAAATTAATATGCCTTGTATGGAAAATATTCTTCAAAGTAATCTACATGTGTCACTACCAAGTTCTGAATGAAAGGGCGTGGAAGCTTTCCACTGCTTCTTACAGGCATCCCTGTAGTCTTCAGAACTTTCCCGAATGAAGGAAATGTATAGGCAAGAAGAAAACAATAGATTCTAGAAGAGCCTTCATGAACATTTTCTGGTCATACCAAAATTTTAAAATTACAGAATTCAGGCTCAGGTGTTTCCCCTGTAATGTATACAGTTGAAGAAACCTTCACAGATTATATAGAATATAATGGAATTTAATAAAACATGCTACACAATATTAGAACAGTCTTTTTTAAGGATTTTATACAAGGCCTACATGCTTAAAGCTTCTGTGTCTACCTGTACTGATAATAAAAAAAACCCTCACTATCTAGGGGAGAATTCTGTACAATGTATGTCTAGTTAGAGTGGTATGGTCTCATTTCTAATCTAGACAGATGCTGTACTCTGTGAAGAGGTAAAGAGGAATGACATTAGGGCTTAAGGCCTTTTTGGAAGTAACTAAGCCTGACAGTTTTAGATATTATTTACACAGCTTCACAAGTTTTAAAATTGTTAAGAGTAATTGACAAAGGTGAATGTTTAAAGTACAGGTTAGAGACTCCATGTCAGTTCAACACTGTCCATGCAGATGAACTTTCAAAGTCACATTCTTTATAATGACCTGCTTAACAATTCATAAAGTTGTGGTAGAAAAAAAATCATTAACCATATTTTTATAAACTTGGTAAATATACAGTTTGTGGAATAGCAAACATTACTGATTACTATTCTTGGTGGTTTTTACATCTGTATGGTCAGGAAATGGTCTCCTGTTTAGTCGTTGATTTTTGGAACTATTGTAGTGATCCGGTTTTACTCTTGTGGATGTTAATTGAAAAACAAAGAATTATGATGTTTTCAATTCTGATATGAATATATATATATATAGGTGACTGTCACAGGAATGGAAACCAAATTGTTGATGTTCCTTAGGAATAATACTTTATAATTTTTAAATTATTTTCCTAATTTATGTATTTTATCCATAGAAAATTAAGTACCAAAGAACTTATCCTAATAGGCAAAGGCATGTATGTATGTATGCTTATATATAAAAATGTGTCTATATGTGTATATATATAGGACCAGACTTTTATAGCCTTCATCACATGGAATAGTACATCACAATACTCCTTCCAAGGCCAATGAGGCCACTTGGAGAGCAATCAGCACAAAATAAGTTACTGGAATGTGACTGGTATTGAGACTGTAGTTTACAATATATAAAGTAATCCAAGACACAATAAGAACAAAACAGAAATGGTATGCCTAACAGAGTAAATATACCAAAGCTTCGGATCTTTTGTTACTCACCAAAGGGTTTTGCGTATCCGTGGCAGTGAGAAGAACAAGGAAGCATTTGCACTGCATAAACCATCCCATGCAATGCAGGAGGGATGAGGAAAATCTTTCTTGCATGGAGTAAACATTTTCCTGTAGCCCTACTGTATCTGCTAATTGCTTGTTTATGAGCATAAAGAAAATAATACCTTAAGCATGACACATGCCTTTAAGAACAGCTCCCCCCACACCCCCCCAGCGAGACAATTTTTTATCAAAGCCATTTTTCATGCAAATACAATGTGATCTCACATGGATAGATACCAACACACTATGCTAGGGTGTGTAAAATAGACAATTTCAATCAAAACAATTTTTCTTCCTGCAGAACAAGATCAGCAGTTCTAAAAAGGGTTAATGGCATTCACTGTGCAAGCATAAGCACTATTATTCCACAATTTGTTTTTCCAAGAATGAAGTATGTACAACTGTACATACTCATCTCTACCCCAGTCATACCGAGTGGACTGGATTGAGAGAAGTACTGTCTCATTTATATATCTGAATAATCCTGCACTTCACTGTGTTAGACGTATTTTCCAGAGGACAAGGTTTCCCTTGTAGTGTGATTTGTGGAGAGTATTTGGACTGGAATGCTTTCAGCTTCTAAAGCAAGCATTTGCAGATATGCTAAATGCAAGATTTTCCCAAGAGAACAAACTGCAAGAGCTGCAGTGGATGTTTACTGCTTTGTAAAATGAGCTATTCACCGACTTTAAACAATCTAGAAGATTTGTAGCTGAATTTTACTGTCCGAGGTTCACTCGGACAAGGGAGAAAGAGGTGAGAGAAATTGCAGGAGGAGGAGGAGCTGATCCGTCTCAAGGTGGAGCTGTATCTTGTACTAAATGACATTGGCAGATTAAAGCTCTCGGATGGGGAAGGGCTTAAAGGCTGAGTCAAAAGCCAAGAAGTCTCTTTATTTACGCCCACCTCCTAGCCCCTGGCAATCGGACTAATAACAAACTGAGCTAACAAGAAAGACTAGAAAGAGCAGAGAGAACACAGAAGCGGTTTGGATCTAAAAATCTGACAAACGTGATCAAGTCAAGCTCTGCTGACCATCTTGTTTGTTTACTGCATCAAAATGCTTGCAAACAGTTAACTATATGCAGAAAAGTCAGCATAGCTGTGAAGTATGCTGTGAATGTTAATTGAGGAAAAAGGACAACTGCTTACAGGATGTTCTAATGTGCACGCTGCCTGGAAGAGGTTTGTGGTTTGTTTGGGTTTTTTTTGTTTTGTTTTGTTTTGTTTTGTTTTCAGTTGAATGCTTTGTACTTTGTCTTCTGAAAAAGGATTTTAACTTTACGGAGCTGTAGTATTACCAGAGCTTGCAGCAAAGTGAAACTCAGAAGAAAGTGCATTTTTCACAGGGAAAAATTGCATTGTATTGAAACAGCTGCTCCAATTGTGCATTACGGAGTTTCAGGGAGTGTTACTTCTGTACAGGTAAGAGAGATTCCAGTTAATTAATTTAACATATGAGAAATCAATTTCTCCGTACCAGATTAATTTATTTTTCTACATGAGTTTGTATAACTTTTATGTTAAATAAGGCAGTTTATAAAGTGTTTCAAACAGTCTGCCAGGTTCATTTATTCAGACTGCCAACTGTGTAGAATGTGTTTATTAAGGAAATGCTGATTTCATCCCTTGAGGGGGGGAGGAATGGGTGTTTATTTCCTGAAGTGCAAAAATGGTCTTAAATGCATTATCTGACTGTGATTCCCTTCAGAATTTAGTAAACAATTCTGAAGGCTTTTAGAATTTACCAACTCTTAGCTTGAGGTTTTGAAATTCTTCAACATGCATTTTTTAAATCACTGAATTAAAACAACCAACCAAACAAAATCTTAAGTAAAATGAAAGAAGCACATAAATGTTTTAAACCCACATGTTAAACATGTGATGTCTGTGCTATAAGGTGACTACTTCTGAAAGTATTCAACGTTGCCTTGTATAAAGGACTGTGACTTTTTTTAGTCTTTTAGAATTCCTACTGCAGAAAGCTTAGTTATAGCATGCAGTTAGTAGGGACTTACATGAAAGTAGATAAAATGAACAGACATAAGCTACCATGTAGAATTTGCTGAAAAAATCTCACCACATGACACGGGAAAAGGTCAGCTTTATCAAGTCTTTTAAATTAAATTTCATTATATTTTGAATTCTTTCAATTCAATGCACATCTGTTACTTGAAAGCAGTATTATTTTACAATAGTAGCCCACAGAGAGCTTCATTACATACTTGTGAGTGTTCAGATCGAGAAAAAAAAAAAAAAGGAAAAACAATTAAACTCTCCTATTAATTTTTGTTGTGTATATATGTGTGTGAGAGTTCTGGCAGTGCTGCCCACAAAAGTATGATGACAATTAAAATGGGAATGTTTTTCAATTGGTTACAAATGTTGTTACTTTCATCTCTGAGAGGAGGGGGTTCATTTTTATAATCTAATTTCTCAATATGCACTAGAATGCAACATGCTTTTCAGATTTCTTTTTTTAATTTTGCTCAGGGACTTTGTAAATGCAGCTTGATGCAGATTGAAGCTCGAATTCCTACAGGAAAAACTACCGAAATAATGTATAATTACCCATACAGTAGGTTTGCTGCTGGCATCTGTGTCAAAAGCCTGCATTTTCTACCTTGGGTCACTGGAAAATATATTAATTCATGTAAAGCAGGATTGAATCTCTACTGTAATATGATCCTAGACTTATTCTTCATACTTCAAAATAACATCTTAAAATGTTGTGGTTTATCCAATACTTCTTGGGAAAGCAAACTTAAACACATGTATGTTAAACATAAGCAGATGGAATTCAAGGAGTGTTATATGAGACAACAAAATCATTTGTTCTATTGAAACAAAGGTAAAAGATCATACTTTCAGGGACACTTTCACACACTGAATTGCATTTACTACTTCTAAACCCATACACCTACTCCCACTTAAAAGAAATTACAAACGAATAAAAGCATAATTCAATGCACACACATTTGTTATTCTTGCTTTGATGTGTTTGTTTATGTGTAGTACTTGCAGCACAGCACTTAAGCACCTGCATGTATAAGTCTTTGCAATCTATTTTAAGGGAAGCCTTGAGAAATCATGTTGCTATTAACAGATACATGGTAATTAAAGTAAGTATTGATGAGATGCTAGATTTCATGGCCACACTGTAAAAATGTTGATGCATGTTATTGAATAGATTCTTGTAAGAGGTTCTAATCTTTCAGAAATTAACACTTCAGCTAATTAATCATGTAGTGACATTATGTACTCCATGTTTCAATAGCTGACTTTGAAAGATCAAGTAACTTCTACTAGACAGATTACTTATGAATCCTGCTTAGCTCAGTCCCAGAGTAAGTACTGCACCCAGAAAAAGTTTGTGTATTTTAAATCGTCCATTACACTGTAATATTAATAATTTTTATTATTATTTTTTAGGAGATGTGGAAATATTTAATTAAAGATAAACAGTAATTTCACTCCGTGTTTTGTAGCAAGAATTACCATCGTTCTTGCTAATTAAACACCCTTGACAGAAAGAAACAGAGAATCTTTAATGGCGTGTAGCACAAATTAATTCAAACCAGTTATAACAAATGATTGATTTCAACATGTAAATTTTGCATGAGACTCCATAGTTGTACTGTAATGATGCATTTATCAGTTATTGCAAAGTTCAAGATCAGCTTGACAAATGATAATTTGTTACATAACATATAGATGACACTGGTGATGATAATTCATAAAGCACTGTTCGTTCCATAAACATGTCAGAATTTTTTATGTAATTAAAGATTATGTTAATTGGAATGAGTCTAATATTTAATCTTAAATAAAAGTTTTCCCCTTTCCTACCTATTTCTTCTGATATGTACTGCATTGACAGTTCTCCTTTTTTGTTTAAATTGTACACAATTATTTTATATGCATATTATATGTAAACATATTACACTGTGTGCTTTATTGCTGCTTTCGATAAATATCCACAAGCTATAACATATACATCAAAATTTAAGTAAATAAAAATAATTATTTTGTTTAGTTCCTTTTCAGTTTGGGGGTACAAGGATTGTAAAGGAAATGCCATTTGTTTTGCATACATAATGTGGAATGAAGGGGAGATTTTCTGTATCTTGACTGAATGGGCTTTTGCTCACAATGCATTCTTCAACCAAACCAAATTTTATTTCTTGTCTTTAGCAACTGGACGACATTAGGTTGAGCTCAGTAAGGTACTTTTAAAATTTGCAGTGCCATATGTTGACAAAAAGCAATGATCCAAACTATTATATTAGCTTTCATATAAGTTGCTTGGCCTAGTAATTTATTACTGCTGTCCACTGGAAAAACATTCTATATTATATTCAAATAAAGACAACACACTCCTGATTATTAAGTACTGAAGTACCCCATTATGTTTGTGTTTATTGATTCAGTACTTTAAACTAAATACATTTTTCTCTGCTTGGAACATCATTCAAATGTTTTTCATAATATGATACTGTTTGAAAGGTGAGCTAGCTCAATGAAAAATGCTAGGAATGGTTATTGATCTCCCCAACACCCCAAGAAAACCAAAACCTAACAAAAAAAAAAATAAAATAAAATCCACCCTTCACCATGTGAAATTGTAACTTTATTACTTTTTTTTTTTTTTTTTTTTCTTAATAGAACCTGCCGGGCAAGATGAAGCTTTGGATTTTTACTCTATATTCAATTGTGATTGCATATGATCCTTTCCAGTCACAGCCTCCTTTTTCTTCAGTCAGAGGATCCTGTCAGAGTTTGTGTTCCTGTGAAGAAAAGGATGATACCATGATTATAAACTGTGAAGAAAGAGGCATCAAGATGGTATCAGAAATAAAGGTCCCACCATCACGGCCGTTCCATCTTAATCTGTTAAACAATGGCCTGACTATGTTACACATGAATGATTTTGCTGGCCTTGTTAATGCTATCTCTTTACATCTTGGTTTTAATAATATTGCAGATATTGAGCCTGGGGCTTTCAGTGGTCTCAGGCTTCTTAAGCAACTTCATATCAATCACAATTCTTTAGAAACACTTAAAGAAGATACATTTAATGGATTGGAAAACTTGGAATTTCTTCAAGCAGACAACAATTTCATCACAGTGATTGAAGCAAGTGCCTTTAGCAAGCTCAACAGGCTTAAAGTACTTATTTTGAATGACAATGCCATTGAGCATCTTCCTCCAAACATATTTCGTTTTGTGCCATTGACCCATTTAGATCTTCGTGGAAACCAGTTACAGACACTACCATATGTTGGATTTTTGGAACACATTGGTAGAATACTAGACCTTCAGTTGGAAGACAATAAATGGGCCTGTAACTGTGATTTGCTGCAGCTGAAGATATGGCTAGAAAACATGCCTCCTCAGTCAATAATAGGTGATGTTGTATGCAATAGTCCTCCAATTATCAAAGGCAGCATCTTAAGCCGGTTGAAAAAAGAATCACTTTGTCCCACTCATCCTGTCAATGATCTTGAAGATCCTTCAGGGTCACTGCCCTTGGTTGTAACCACCTCTTTCAGTGACAGTCACCTATCAACTAAGGTAATTCCTATCCTGAAAGATCCTACTAAAGAACCAAGTTTAGTGCTTCATACTTCAAAGGCTACTACTCAGTTTCCAGGAATATATTGTCCCATCCCCTGTCACTGCACCAGCCATATGCTCTCAGGAGTTCTTATGCACTGCCAGGAGCGAAATATAGAAAGCTTGTCTGATCTAGGACCCCCTCCTCCAAATCCTAAAAAGCTTATTCTTGCTGGAAACATTATTCAGACGTTACTGAAGTCAGATCTTGTGGACTATGCCAGCCTGGAAATGCTTCACCTGGGGAACAATCGTATTGAAATGCTTGAGGAAGGATCTTTTATGAATCTGACCAGGCTGCAGAAGTTATATCTCAATGGCAATCATCTTACAAAACTAAGTCAGAATCTCTTCCTTGGCCTTCAGCACCTTGAATACTTATACCTTGAATATAATGCCATCAAAGAAGTTTTGCCAGGGACGTTTAATGTAATGACAAAACTTAAGGTCCTCTACTTAAATAACAACCTTCTGCAGACTTTGCCACCCCATATCTTTTCAGGTGTTCCACTTGCCAGATTAAATCTGAAAACAAACCAATTTGCTCATTTGCCTGTAAGCAATGTCTTGGAAGAATTGGATATGCTGGTACAAATTGAACTTGAAGACAACCCCTGGGACTGTACCTGTGATTCGGTTGGGCTGCAAAAATGGATACAAAAACTGAGTAAGAATACAATGATGGGTGATATTTTTTGCAAATCGCCAAGACACCTAGCAAAAAAAGAACTGAAATCCCTGAACAGTGAAGTCTTGTGTCCAGGTTTAATAAACAGCCCTGCCCTACCAACTCATGCCAGTTTTGTAGTTGTGACAACTTCTGCTACTACCAACACTGAAGACACCATCCTGCGGTCCCTTACAGATGCTGTCCCACTTTCTGTTCTAATATTAGGACTTCTGATTGTGTTTATAACCATTGTATTTTGTGCAGCAGGAATAGTTGTTCTTGTTCTGCATCGTCGACGAAGATGCAAAAAGAAACAAGTGGATGAACAAATGAGGAATAGTAGCCCAGTTCACCTTCAGTACAGTATGTATGGGCATAAGACAACACACCACACAACGGCGCGCCCAGCTACAACTCTTTATGAGCAACGTATGGTTAGTCCCATGGTTCAGGTCTACCGCAGCCCATCTTTCAGCCCCAAGCATACAGAGAAACAGGAGGAAGGAAGTGAGAAGGAAGCTAACAATTCCAAACATCTCTGCCGACGTCTCTTGGAAAGAGAGAACAGTTCACCTCTTACAGGTGCAAATGTCAAATACAAGGCTACAGACCAATCTGCTGAATTTTTATCTTTTCAGGATGCCAGCTGCTTGTATAGAAACATTCTTGAAAAAGAGAGAGAACTACAGCAATTAGGGATCACAGAGTACCTAAGGAAAAATATTGTCCAGCTTCAGCCTGATGTGGAAGTTCATTATCCTGGAAGACATGAGGAACTGAAGCTAATGGAGACACTCATGTACTCCAGGCCAAGAAAGGTTTTTTTAGAACAAACTAAAAATGAGTATTTTGAACTCAAAGCTAATTTACATGCTGAACCTGACTACCTGGAAGTCCTGGAGCAGCAAACTTGAAGTGATAATATGCTGGGGTGGGACTGAATTTCTGCATTTCTGTTTTAAGATGGAACCATTGTAAATAAAAGTGCCTTATAATAACACGTCAATGGTCAGAACTTAAGCACAGCAGTAATCCTAGCAAAAAAACCTCAGGGATCACTGTGGGAAGCCATGGGGTTGTGTGCAGGCAATATGTCCCACCCCAAGTTAAACATGAACTTTGTGTGATTGAACTGTGGCAGGAAGATTGCTGATTGAAATATTCCTCAACATTTTAAAAACGTGTGTATGGCACTCTCCATTCTGCACCCAGCCTATGGAAAAATATTTGTTACCCTTCTTCTTTCTTTATTCCCTCAGTTTAATTACATTCCTTTAAAAAAAAAACAAAACCACACCTATATGTGTAGTTATAAGGTTAGATTTTATTGGCTAGATTAGTACATGTACTGCATATATGATTGTTGTCTACAACTGGCACCGTACATACCCTTATAATACATATGAAAGGAGTTGAAATTTTGTTATGCTAAATGTCAGTTAAAAACCAAAAACCAAAACAACAACAAAGAAACAAACAAACCTCAAACAACCCAAACCAACAGACCACAGAAGCAAAGATTTTTGTGTATGCACCCAGAGCCTGCAAATATTTATGTATTTTACAAACCTTCATCATGTGCATTCAGTATCAGTATGTGGAAGGAAAAATATGTAACTGTTTACCCAACAACTTCAGTGAAGAAAAAAGCAAACATTTTCCTGTGTTACCTATCTAATAGCTTTACTTAAGTTTGGACAATCTTTTCTTGAGCTGCTGCTATAAAATACTGTGCATCACTGGTGTTTCAATTCATAATCATGGGCAATTTGAAATGCTACTGAGAATCAGCTGTAAATATGTTCCTATGTTTAAAGTTTGATTTTTTTTTTTTAATGTATATATATCTATAAAAATAGCTTTTGTTCTGTCTTTAAAGATTCTTAGAGGAAATGTGATTGCTGTGGCTAGAAAATTCCAGGTGCAAATATAGGTCCTTTCCCACCCTCTTGAAAATCAACTTCCAGATAGGATAACTGCAACAACACACACACGAGGAAAAATAATAGTATTTGGCTGTTTGTACAAAAATATATTTTCTGAAATTAGAAGAAAATAAAGTGGGGTGGGAAAAATAGGTAAAAAAGTAGAACACTGAAGGTTTATTTTTGCAATGAATTCCTTCTAGATTTATATTTACTGTTTATTCCATATAATTTTGTATTTTTCTTCAACTCACAAGAGAAAGCTTATTCCTGGCTGCCCTTCAAGCAGATCAAGGAATCACTGAAAAAGAAATAAAATAGCTTTTCAAAGGTATTTTTCTTAAAGGTCACTTTTTAAATGAGGCAGCAACTTCTGCATGCACAAGTTTAGAACTATTTGGGAATTAAATACAATGCTTCTTGCTCTTACCGTGTGGACAGAAGCATCTTGTCCAGAGTGCAGTAAGGCCATTCAGCTTCTGTACATGACTGACATGGTGCCAAAACACAAAATCTAACCTGCATTTATCTTCCTCTAAGTAAATCTTCTGTAAACTGACTATGCATGAAGTTTGGTTTTTTTCTAATTTTTATTTGTAGAGTGAAAGATCAGCTTATTACTACATGTCTACATACGTATGCTAAACTTAGCACTGAAGACTTGATAAACTCGAAGTAAAAAGATAAATTCTTTAGTTCTGCTTACTGATGATGTCTTACCTATTTGTATATACAAATGTGAGTTCTTATTTTATGTACATACATTTTTGAGAGAAAATTTTCCTCTTGTTACATATGAAAACCAGATTCTCAGTTCTTTCAAATTTGCATAATTTCTTTGATGGTGCTAAATTCATTTCTGTAATTTGAAGATCTGACCACATGTTGTCTCTGTTAACAAATCAACTTACTAATATTTTGGAGGTATAATCAATCTACTATGAAGTCAAATTTGTTGGCTTCCAAAAATCAAAATGTCAGTCAGTTATTAGAGAATAAGTATTATTTCCTCTTTCTATGCCTGAGAATAATTTAGTTCAGAAAAAAAATGTGTATTTAGAAGACTATAGGAATGGTAAACCTGATGACAGCATATTTCTGTCATTGCTATCTTTATTCTGGAGAAGTAAAGATAATGCTAAGTATTACTTGTGCAGGTAACAGAGAAAAAAGGGAAAATGTAGCTACATTAACTTTGTTATCTATTATTTTAGCTACTCTTGCACATTCGGGACATGTGAATGGTCTTCATGGGCATGCCATAGAACCCATGGAGAGCCACGCCCAGATCTGGAGGAGCAACTACAGCCTAGGTGGGATGGATTAAAGCATCCCAATAATACTAGTTGTTTGCATTTAAGCAATTTTTTTATTTGAAATAATTAGGATCCAATGAAAAACTGAATTCATTCAATAGAAGTGACACTAGAAAGCTTTGCATATTGAATCAGATTCACTAATGTTGTTCTTTGAAGTCTCAGAGATCTCAAATTTGTGTAGTGAAAAAAACAAACAAACAAATAACACCCCGCCCACTGAACCAGAAAAAAAAACCAAACAAAAAAACCACACATGACCAAACCAACCAACCAAAAAAAAAACCCACCAGCCCAAAAACCAGAACAAGAATATACATGGAACTTGACAAAGAAGTTTAGTATTTCACTACTTATTTCCATTAGTAATAAATGGGTGTAAAAATAATACCCTGCAATTGGCAAGATGCAGAGAAATGATGATTCAGGCCCTCAGGCTTAGGCTTAAGAGAAATGGCTTCAGACTGAAGACAATTGCCACATGCACGAATGTCACTTTGCTTAGCTGCCAACAGTTACTTGGCAGAATGTTGAGGACAACGTGTGGCAAAACATTGTTCCTTGTCGAAGTCTTAAAACATCAGAAAGAAGCGTGAGCTAAATTAACGTCAAAGCAACTCAGTTATACAGCTGTATCAGAGCATCACTCAGCAGAATAAAAGAGAGCTTTAGCTTTCCTCCAGCAGGGAGATTCACATCATTCATTATATAAGGACAACTGTACTCTGTTGTGTGGCAGTCCATAATACTGCAAGTCTTTTTGCAGTATCCAGGAATCACTAGAATGTGGCACATCATCCACTTTCCTATCATCTGTCCCTACTGGACTACCATGTAGTAAAAGCTTGTATCATGAGGAGACGGGTCTGCCAATAGCCTCATCTCTTAAGAAAATTCTTAGAAAGTGATTTTTTTTCCAGCTACAAGGAAACTTTATATTGCCATAACAAAAAGGGATAAGAATTTGGCCTCATGTGATTATTCTTCAGCTGAAGAATATATATCTGCTGATAAAAATAAAATAATGACATAAGGAAGTTAATCACATACAAAGAATGTAATATCTGTTCCTAAAAGTTCCTTTGATCATTTTTATTATAATAAGAAGAATTGTATCTTTAAAATTATTGATGTTTGCAGAAAGTTGGGAGGGGTAGTTAGAATTTTTCATTGTTAAAAGCAAATTCTCATAATTTTTTTTTTTTTCCAGTGACTGTCACAGTTAAGTGGTTTGATACATTTCATGTAGCTAGAATAATGGAGGTTGGAAGGCAAAGCATGTTTGACAGTCTGCAACAAAGTGGATCCATTCGTCTCCTGTCAGTACAATAGTTTAATTGAGTGCAAGAACAGTGCTTCATCAAGCACACTAGTGTACATGGCAGCTGTGCTACTGTTGTTAGATACCTCAAAGTAACCAACACTACTATTTTTCCCTTCACATCTGAGTGAAGAAAATACATTAAATAACACTATAGACCTGTTCCCTAAATAAACAGATATTAAGACAATTTATTGCACTATTTTATTTTAAACCGTTTTTATCTTTTCAACTTATAGAAGTCAAAATGTGTTTTTCTTCCTGCTGTAAGTATTTTTTACACAGACTTTTAGTACTGATCCCTGAATATATTACCTTTGGTAATGCCTCTCCAAGTTTCTCTACAGAAACAACGCAACTCCACACCCCAAAAAACCCTTCCAACAAACCCTGTAAATTTTCACATAAATTAAGGTATTTGCATATTCAGAAATGGCCCAATATTTTAATCCATTATTCTGCATTAAAATGAAAGATCAACCTTTCTGTCACCAAATTCCAGGCTGAAAATGAGTTCATACTTCTGTCAGTGATGTGTCAAAGCTACCAGATTTGAACCCAAAACTTTTTCACAGTGCAGTGAAATTTATCTGATTGGAATCTGAGGATCAGCTTTTGGCCTCTCTTTGTGTGACAAAGTCATTGCCAGTATTACCTCAAATACTGTATGTTTACAATGTGCCACTTATATAGAGATTACTAATTGTATTAATATGCTAAAATAAAATTATAAGCTTAACTGGGATGGCAAATTATCTTATAAAGATCCATTTCTGATGTGTTAATAAAATAGGGTATTTACCACAAATCAAACCTTATTTCACAGGATAAAGTAATAGTGGCAAAGGGGAAAAGGAGGCTGAATCTCAATGTCATCACCAGAAAGGATCCTGGATTATCATTCTGAGGATGTCATTGTCTACAGCAATATACTGTATCATCCACATCAACACAACCTGCAAGTTTCACATAGATGCACTGAAATCATCATAAGGAAATAAAACAATCAAGCATTTATCTTATTGAAAGGATGATCTGTGTGTTCTGTGACAGAATACTCGAACAGGCTGCCCAGGGAGGTTGTGGAGTATCCTCTCTGAAGATATTCAAAACCCAGCTGTACATGTTCCTGTCTGACCTAATCTAAGTGATCCTGCTCTGGCAGGGGGATTGGACTAGATGATCTTCTGAGGTCCGTTCCAACCCCTAACATTCTGTGATTCTGTGAGCTGAGAAACTTAAGACTGGCACATTTCCCTTCTCTTGTGCTCCCCAACACAGAATACTTCCATTTCCAGTAGTGAATTTCCCGCTCAAACATAGACAACCCTCTGGCAGTACAATCTACTGGTGCAATTGAAAGGTATTCCTTGGAGAGGTTTTGCAGTGTCTGCATTGCTTTCATCAGTCAGTTCCTCTGGGACTTGATGTTTGATGCACCCTGTTGTATTTGAGACAGAGAAGATGGATCTACTATTGATCTTCTATTATAAGTCAAAAGACATGTCCCTTTTTGATTTTCTTAAGTGTATGATATTCTTGACCATGTCTGACAATCTGGTATCAAATCCATTTGTTCCTTGAAAGATATGTGAACTGTATCAGTAACCAATATGGGGAAGTTAATCACCATATTGAAAAGAACATGGTATTTTCTTTCCTGCACATTTCCTAACATTTAGCTTTGACTTTTTGACACAACAAAACAAATTCTTAAGAGCCACAGTCTAATGGAAAGTAGGTAATGTCAAGGAATAAAGTAAAACACCAGATGCCATTTACCTCTATGAAAGCAAGATGCAATGAAGGCCTTTTAAAAAACTTTACATTTATTCAGCTTCATCAAGATAGAGTGCAAGTACATTTGTACACAGCACATTTCATAAAACATATACCAAACTTTTGTGGTTTAATACAGTAACTTCAGAATATTCACAGTATGTTCCTCCTATTACTACTGGAAGGACTACTTCTTCTGTTCTTTCAGTTTGTGCAGTGGAATGATGGAATACAGAAAAGAAACCACTTGCTTCATATTTCAAGGAGAAATGTTATTTATTGTAACTTTAGTTTTTCAACTTTGTAGACCAATTAATCCAGATTATTTCATATTGAGATATGTTGTTTTCAAGCTAAGAACTTTTAAAATTCTTCCAGTTGTAATTAATTACCAAATAAACTACAAAAGAGTAGATAATCAATTGTTCAAACAGAAAGAAGTCTGAAGCCTCTTATATAGGCAGAGATCCCATGGAATCTTAGCAGAAACTCACTTTAACAGAAACTGTAAAATTAATTTTGTTAGCCCAGAAAATGTAATATTATTTTTAGTTTTAAATTAAGAGACATCTCAGCATTTTTGCATTTTTTAAAAGTCAAAGCCAACATAACACTTCCATAAGTGCACATATTTGGGTTAAATATATATTAAATGGCTCCATACTAAGATATATTAAAAAAAAAATAGTACTGTCAAGCACAATCTTATACTCCCTCCATCTTTCCCTGCTGAAACTGTGTAGTGTGTTGTGCAAAAAATGCGTATTTCCTGGGCAAGGAGACTAAACAATAAGATAAATTCTTTTATATCTTAGTTATATGCACTTTCTGAAGAGTGGAATTTTATGGTTTCTCATCTTTGTGTTTCAGTATGTTCACACAGTTCATAAGAGATATAATCATTGAAGAAGTTCAGACAAAACAATTAAATGCACAATGTTATTAACAAAAAGTATTTGCCTAACTAGTAGTCTATGCAATCATGTTCTTTTGTAAAAGGAAGGTTGTTGCAACTGCACTTTTAAAAAAGATTGTGTGTCAAATAGCCTTTGAATATATCTGCTAGATTAGACCCTAAAAATCTTCTCAAATCTTAATGAATCTTGATAGGCGCAAGATTCCAGGATGCCAATTCTGGGATAGTTTATGGCAACCAGTACTTAGAGTACAGTGAAAAACCTCTAAAATCATGTGTTATAGAGCAAATTATTGACAATAAGTTAAAGATTTAGGTTGCACTTTTCATCTGTTCCAAGGTATTCAATATTCTGCAGCACTGTATCATGCAATTTAAGGATGAATGTAAAAAAATAATAAATCAGAAATGTAACATTTAAATGCCACTGTTCATAAAAGGTAAATGATTTCATGAGATAACATGAAATTAAGATAAGGAGATTTTAACAGCCTTGTGTTACATAGGCGTCTTTAATATATCACTTCAGGAGAGATGGGGGGGGAGGTGGCATTATCCAAAGTATCTGTGGAACTTTAGTCTTCAGGAATTTTTCGGAAGTTTATTGTACAAAGTCACAGCTGCTTTAGAGGAAGAAATAGTCCTGCTCAAAGCAGGAGATTGAACAAGCCAGCCTCCAGAGGTACCTTCCAGGAAAAATATCTGTGGTTCTGATACGATCCTGCAAAAGATTTTTGAGGGAAAACTAGAAGAATCATTCTCTCCTATACCTACGCTTCCTGAATACAAAGTTAAGGAAAAAGGCAATACTACCCAAACACCATCATGAAATAAATGCTTTTCAACTAACTTCTGTATGATAGAGAGAAGCAGCAATATAAATGCAACATCAAATTAAATAGTACTTATCTGATGTTGGTCAGAATGCAGGTGAAACTGTGGTTACCTGAATTAATTGTTAAAACTTTTTCGTTTTGTTTGTTTGATTTTTGTTGTGGTTTGGTTTTGGTTTTGGTTTTTTGGTTAGTTTGCTGTTGATGATGTCTTGGGGTTTTTTTGTTGTTTTTTTTTTTGTTTGTTTGTTTGTTTTTGTTTGTTTGTTTGTTTGTTTGTTTGTTTTACATGACAGATGAATTCAAATTTCTAAATAAAATGCTGGAACTATTTGAAACTGAGTGATCCATTTCTGTACTATTTGAATTACTGAACCTTGTTTTCTTGACATACTGGTGTTGCATTTCTTCACACATTTCAAAGGTAATTATAATCTTACTTTTTCAAAGGATCTTTCAGGCATTAACAGTTCTTACTTTATGTATTTTCTTTGACAGAAGGCCAAAGTATTATACAGTATATGATTAATGTACATTTTTAATTAAAAAAGTTTTTATATAAAAACTACTTTTAATCTTTTGAATTATGAAGCAGCAGTTGAACTAAGATGCTTCTCTAAATGTAACTGATTTAGTCAAATCAGGATCTATTTGAAATAACTAGCTTTTGATTGTTAAAATCATATGACAATTTTCTTAGCTCTGTAATTAGGGATTTGGGGAAGCTGTTTTTTAATTTACTTATGGTGCTTCTGGCAACAGAAGTTTCACAGAGGTTTTTTGATACTCCTAAAAAAAAAGGAAAAAATAAATAAAAATTACCTACTATATTTAAGAAGCATTTAGAATATATAGAATCACTATATAGAATATATAAAATCACTGTACACAAATTATCCTGAAAAGATTATATTTTCAGTTTGTTTGGTCTCTTCCTTGTGTGGTATTGAATTCACATCATCACAGATTTGTTTATTGATAATTTATTACACATTGATTATCATCACATCATTTATTTGTTTTGATTATTACCATCTTCTTTTGGATCATAAACCACTGCAGATAATACTGTGTTACATTCTTTTTCACATCAAAATATCTAAGCATGGCAACTTTTTAAGAAACACTAATATTAGAAAGAATATTTATTGCTTTACATGTGATGCAGTTATTCAATGGGTCTACTTAAAAAGATTTATCCACATATATCTTCTCAAATGGAGATCTCTTAGGTTTTACTTGGACTTTGTATTACCTCAGAAAATAGATCACGCCTCTTCAACTTTCAAATTCTGTTTTCTTTCAGTATGTTCTTAAGGAAAAGAAGGTATGGTCAGTATTAATGCTGAGCATTGGAAAGAATATCAGACCTCCCTTTGGGCTAAGTTCCGTGCTTCATGCTAGTGTCAATCAGTCTTTTCGCAGTCCTTGCACAGTATGTTTTCTGTTATCTAAAACCAGGTACTTCCATACAGATCTAGAGCAAAACTGCATGCAGTGATATTTTCCTTTTCTTATACTCTTCTCTATATATGCTTTAGTCATTCTTGGAGGCTGGGTCCTAAATGGATCTTTGATTTCAGCCAGAATGGCTGTTAGTAAATTTGTAATATGTACTTTCATAGGATCACTGTGGAAACCAGTTTTCTCAGCTAACTGTAACTAGAAGTGATTTCCTCACTTTTTAATGGAATTTATTTTTAATAGAAATTCCTAATAACTTCCATTCTTATGATAGTTCTGTATTAAATTAATCTTGTAAATTACACCACTGAAAAGTAGTACAAACCTGAATGTGTTTCTGCCAAAGCAATTATTTAGCCACCTGAGGAGGAAATGAAAGATTCTAATGATTAAAATAATCACAGACAATCATCTATACAAATTTAATGAAACAACTGGTACTTTGAGCTTAAACACAGACATAAGAGTTCAAATGTTTTTCAGAAATAGACACAAAAATAGTTTTTACTCTTACAATTTAAAAGTAGAAAATTAAACACCAGTCGTGAAATTCTTAGGTATTAATGTCAGTTAAAGATGTGGTTATTTTCTACCTAGATATGACAATGCACTCTCACAAAGAATTGAAAATTTGCTTCCCACATTAAAAGTTTTTTTTAAGACAAGCAATGCTGAAACAGGCTATGGAAAATAACTGATTTAATGTACAGGTGTACATCTATTGGAACATCAGTGAAACCTTAGTCTCCCTTCTAACAGGAAGATCCCAGAGAGGACTGAAAAACATAAGCAGTGTTTTAATCAAAACAACTGTAAAAATTAACCCCAAAATCAAAACCCATAAAGAAAGAAGACATTAAGAAAAAAAATGGTAAAGATGAAAATGTTTCAAATATTGATCCACTACACTATTCTCTGCATATCCTATCATATATTTCTCTTTAACAGTTTCCTTTCTTTTTTTTTTCTCCGCACTTTTTACCTTTTCTTAATATAACTTTTTTTTCTCAAATAAGTATAAATTGTCATCTTTTAGGTGGCATCTTTCTAGGTGTTGCTTACCACAGGGCAATGGCACAGTCTCTATCCTGAGGGTTTAAAACAAATTAGATGTCTAAAGTTCTAGTAAACATATTAGCGCATAACTCATTACTTGAGTTCTTTTCTCTTTTTGGTTAAAAACATCACAATACAAACAAGTAAAACAATATTTAGATGAGGGGGGCAGAAGTAAAGGAAATACAACTGAAGTTGTCTGGGAATTTTCCATTAAAATACATTAATTTTTTTTCATAATACATAGCAGGAAAAAATGTGTTATCAAAATTCTCAATATTTCACACAGGAAGATTTATTTTTTTTTTTCCAAAAATGACACCTAATTTTTCCAGTTGAAGGTAATTGCCAATAATTAAATATTTCAATTTGTCAGACTGTTCTGCCCACCTCTGTTTCATAAAACCTTATAGAAATTGTAAGAGGCAAGCCTACAATGTCACGTTACATTTTCAGAATGAAAATTAAATAGAAGACCTTAATTCTAGTATGTGATTTCTTATTTATTTCTGTCAAAATTCAGTAATTACCAAACTTCACTCTTTTATTTCTTAAAATCTGTATGTTTGTATTTGCCCTGGCACATAGCATACTATTTGTGTAACTGGTGATTTACAGGCTTAAAAGCAAATGAGGTTTACACTTCATGATAGAATCTGGATTCTTCAGAAATTAATCACAGGCCTTTTGCATTTAAGTTATAGGAAAGCTTAAGGTAGGACAAACAGCTGTACAGAGCTGAACCGTTTCTTTCAGTAAGATCCCATTTACTTTGTAATAGCAAGAACATGTTTTTGCTGTTTGTTTACTTATTTGAAGGAAAAACATACAAATGTTTGAAGGAAACAAAAAGTCATGGATGAAGATCACAGTTTAAAATACATATGCATGCATATATAGGCATGCAGAAGCACCTACTTTTGCAAAGAAGAGATGTGCAACAAATAGTAATACTTCCCGTTTATTGATAACCAGAAGGGCCTCACCTAAATTCCTATTGTCAGGTCTCTGCACCATACTTTAAAAATGATTTAGAACAGCTGGAAAAAGACAGCGGACATCAAAATGATGATCAGTATGTAAACAATATCATTTTATTAAAAGATTGAATAAGCTGTTTATCCCTAACAAAGAGAAAACCATCAAAGATGCAAGGTGACATTCTTTTCAACACATAAAAGTATAGTGTAAAGAGGAAAGTAATAATTTATAAGATAGAAAAGTAATACTAGTCTTAAAATTGAATGGGGAAAAAGTAGGTTAGGTGTAGCAATATTAGGTTAGGTGTAGCAAAAAAACCAAACTTATGGATCTTTATAATAAATTTAAATACATGTCTGAGAGACTGTTAAATCACTGTTATGAGGGTCTTTAAATGAAGCTAAGCAACCATCTGTCAAGAATATAGTGAGTACAATATTGCATCCTTGGAGAACAGGCTTCACTTCAGCTCTAAGATTTTAAGATCAGTAGTGAGATGTTTGTTTTTATAAGCTTGCAATTATAAATTTTGCTGCATTTTAAGACATGCTGGACCAAGAACAGAAGACAAGTCAGCTTTCATACAGGCACTGTGACTTAATCTATGTATATAAATAATATAATTTAAATTCTAAAGCCTGGACAGGGAGACAGTTTCATAGGTCAAGTACTATATATGCATAGTATGTTATTACCACTGTTACAGGAAGAGAAAAGTCATGTCTTTCTCATGGGAGAGTACTTTTAATCCATCACTCAGGACATTGTTGACTCTTCGAATCATTTCTAAAAGCAGGACAGAAGATTAATTAGCAGGTGTATTGTACTCCATATTTTTATGGAGTTTAAATTAGAGTGTTGTTCATAGCATTCAGTGCTGGCTGTTTTTTTTAAGCTTCAGAGTGTCCCCTGACAGAACAGAAGTTGGAGCTAGAACTTCTGCTTCAAAGAAACATATTTGTTTGTACTAGAATTACCATCTCTTCTTTAATTAAAAAACGCCTATTTCAGAAGTTCTATCTTCTTATACAGAATGACATTCCCTTTATCTACCACTACTTAGAAGAGTACTGATTTCTTATTGGATCAGGCATCAAGTTAATTTGTGTTTCATGAAGTATTCATTAAAATAATCTATTCTAGAAATGGAAATATCAAGGGTAACTTTAAAAAGGTCTAAATTCATAAAAAAGTAACTGAAATTACTTTGTTCGAGTTTTCTTTCAGTAGTGGGAATTATCTCGTGGGTATGTAATATTTTTACCTCATAGTCACTTAGTCCTTTAAAACATTTTAGAAACCACAACAGTCAAATTCAAATGGTTCTTCCATACTTATTTTGTTGACATTCAGTCTATAATGTTTGTGGTATTTGACTCCAGTCATTAAATACTTGTGCTAACATATCAAGAGGTTTTTTTTTTCTGGAGAGGTACATTTCTGTAAATGGTTTAATTTTCTCTTTCTATGCATAAAGATGTGGCTTATCACCATTAATGGTGCTTGGATTTTGTGTCATTAACATATTCTCCTTCTTTGAAAGGAAACATTTAAAAGTGATGGATGCTAATGGTTACCTATTCCATCTATAAGAAATTTTGTAATAATCAGTACTATATTGTCCCAAAAGGAAAACTCTCATATGGAGTGTATTTATTGGAATGGAAATACAAAGCTTGGATGTAAGTCTTTAGAAAATGAAAAAGAGGTTAAACCAGACATGGTGATTTGTACAGACTGCATGTTTCCAAATCTTTTTGACATGCTGTCCAGAAGAATCAACCAGGCAACCAAGGGTATTGAAAGAAGACTCCCTAAGTGATTTTAAAAAGTAATACAGTTTCTTAATTCATCAACTGTTATTAAATTAGTGTGCTCCTTCAACTGTCACCTCAGGTTTTATTCAAACACAATTCTACAGTTATAACCAACCGCAGGCCATGTATTCACAAAACCATTTAAAATGCATCCTTTTTTTGCAGATGTTCTCTGTGTATTGTTCCACACTACAATTTCTTTGCAATGACTGCAGAACAGCAATACTGTTATGAAGATAACATTTAATACCATAAGTTAACTTTTTAGCTTAGAAATTATCTAGTATGTCAGATAGACGGACATGTCATTCTCCTTCCAAACAAATTCTGTTATAACAACTTCCTCTGTGAATGAAAATGAGTGAACAGCACCTATAAAAAAAATTGTACGCATGTATAAAATAAGCACAAGCATTCCTATCCATACACATCGATACACTGGCTTGTCCCTGATACCTTTTTAAACATACCACATCTATACCACAGTCCCCACTTCCATGCTCCTTCAGGTCACATCTGAAAGCCCATTTGCCATTATGTCTTGAAAAGATTTTAACTCGGTCACTTTTATTTGTGATGAGTATGCATCCTTTGTTTTTTGGTTGGGTTTTGGGGGGGGGATTTAAACATTTAAACTTCAGAAGAATTCAGTTAACATACAAGCCACTGGACAGACAAGGTTCTTCCTGTTCCTGTTTCTTGATCTCTCTCAAGAACTAGCCTCATGACTTAGGAAACTGAATGCTCACATGTACTGGTTCTCCCTGTTACTTTACATTTGTACAGAATGCTGTGTTCTTGTATATAACAGTACACTATATCCTAACAGTTGTTATGATTTATTTCCCAGGAAACATTTAGAGATAATTGTTTAAAGAAAAGTTCCTAGCCTCAGATCACCATTATTATCATCTGCTGTCAGGAGAGGAAGAAATGAATGGAAACTTTTCTAAATGCTATTAGGGATGTTAAAGCTTGAGGGTGTGGGGCATGAATTTGGCAGCCCAACAGCGATGAGATTGACACAGCTCCATGCCCTCAGGTTCAACCAGTAGCATAGCTGAGCATCTATTCCTAGTATGTACATACACACATGCAACACATATGGATGTGTATATATACACAGACATTTATATACACAAAAAGATACTCTTATCCTATATCCTGTAATGTCATATACCACTATACTGTTGTCATGCTTTAGGGTCAGGGCAGCCCCTTAGACCTATAACAGATGCTCTCTGTTAATCCCCCTCCCTCCTCAAAGGGGAAGAGAAAGGGAATATAGATGATTCCTGCGGTGCCAGGTAAACTGTGTGAATGCAGTATATTAGTTTCCTTTGCCTCCTTCATATATTGGTTTTGATTCACAGGGAATATAAATTTCAGTGTATGAGCACTATCACATTTCTCAGAATCTTTTTGCCACTTCAGATATGCATCAATGGTGTTTCTTTTTAGAGGTAAATCTACCTATATTATAATCCATGGGAAAGAAAACAATGTTCAAATCATCTTTTTTGTCTCTAGTGGAGAGACTGATGTCCATTGTCTTTTTACAAAGGAAGAAAAAATAAAAGTGATACTTTCAATATTTTGTGAAAATACATAAATCAAACAAAGAAAGAACATGTTGGTAGTAGACATGAAGCCTATATTGTTATCAGTTTAAAAATAATGAAATAGACATAATTCCAATTTAAGATGTGAAGAACTTTAAGCCAGCTGTTTTCAGCAGCTGAAACAAAGTTCAGAAATTCTAGGTTAATGTTGTATTGCATATTGCTGACATGGTAAATGAAAAATTAAAAAAAAAAAATAAATAGTAGTGCTATTGTTGTTCAAGCTTTCTTAATTGTGATCCCAGTGTTATTTTTCCTCACCACATAATGTATTTATAAGATCTTGGTTTTTATGAATTGTCACATGTGATGTGTCTTTTTTCAAAGTAGCATAACATTGTAAAACATCTTAATCCTGTTTGGTTTTGTGGTTGGTTTTTTGATTTTTTTTTTTGTAAAAGAGCAAAAGCAGGTCTGAACTCAGGACATTTATCTTTGGGATTTGGTTTCAGGTTCCTTTTTTTCATCACCCTATAAATCTGGCATTTCTGTCTGTCCTTTTATATATCCTCATGTTATGGGTAATTAATTAGTGCACTGTTGTATCAGAATTATTTGTTGATAATTGAATCTATCAATTCTATTTCAATGTCCAGAGGTTAATATTAATCTATAAACACTATGCAAGTTACAGTGCTTAAGATGTAAATCTCATGACTTCTGTGAGGAGAAAAGCAGGACTATGTTCCTCATTTTACAACGTTGTAAGGAATATAAGATGGGATTCATCCCAGGTTTTGTTTTGTTTTGTTTTGTTTTTTTTGTTCTGGCCTTAAAAATATCTGTAGATGAAACTCTTCAAACTTGTCTGTTTGTTTGTTTCATATTAATGAATCCATTTTTATACATCCATCTCCTTATTTACAACTGTAATATTTCCTCAAACCACTCTCAAACTATAACTGTAAAATACTGAATGGGAATATCTCTATAAAATCTGCTTTTGTCTCCCATCATTTTAGAATATAATAAAATAAGCTGTTTATAAAAATCCGCGTTTCTTTCTGTACAGATTTACATCAAGTATAATTATTTCTGTGTATGTATACAAAGTACAAAATAATTTAAACCAAATATTTATTATCCAATTTGCATGACTGCACAATGACCTAGAAAACAAAGAATCAGTACTGCAATGCTTATGAGATTCCTTTCCCAAATATAAAACATTTTGTAAGACTGACTTTTCATATTACTGGAAGTTTGTTTTTCTTTCAAAATACAGTCCTCCGTGTGCTTAACCAAACTTTTAAATCTTAAATGTACTATTTTACAACTTTTACAAAATAAATTCAGGAAAAATGCCTTTTGTGGATACATTATAGCATGTATTACTATCTAAGTCAAACGAGGCTGTCTTGATATATAAAGCTCAGATAAGTTATTGAGATAAGACATGAGTGATAATTATTAAGTCATGAGACTCTTAAGCATAATAAAATTAAATGCTTTATATTGAAGCTTTAAGTGTCTTAATATCTTCATCTCAGATTTGTAGAGAAGGAATGTATGTATAAGTATACATAACTCCAAGCTTTTATAAATGCAAATGTATAGATACCTCCAATGTCCTCATCTTCTCTTCGTGTAGCTGTTGCGTTACATCTAATATGTAACACTTTAATCCAAGCATTATAAAAAATTGCAAAAGGAAAGCATGGACCTTTCTATTAAAAAGAAATAATAAGGGGAAGAAAAAAAACTGTGTCACACAAAGGGAAAAGATGTAGCAATATTACTAAAAAGGCCTAGAACCTAGGACCACATATTTATATGAATTATCGATACCATGTGCATATAAACAACAAATTATTATAATATATGTATTTATAGCAAATGATATATGTACCTACTCTCAAAGTTGTGACTGATCGACAGACAAATCATCACATGGTAATTAACACCTGAAGCTTTACACATTTCTAATAAATTATCTGAACTCCTCCACTAAGTGAAAACACAGAGTAAAGGCTAGGGGCTGTGTGCCAAGAACAGCAAAGTTACTAATGCTTCAGTGGCTGAAGGTGGGCTTCAGGGCATGATACAGGGACATTCAGTACCCATGTCATAGCACTGACCACGCTTCAGCAGTCAGGGCATGTGTATCTTTGAAAAGCAATTTGAGATATTTTACAATGTTTTGTAGTTCTATTTAATCTATAGGCTTTCACTCTTCAAATATTTTATTGTTTTTGCTTCTCGCATAATGATCCAAGCTTCTTCCTCCAGACTTTACCAGATACAAGACATTATGCCTCATAGAAACAATTTTTTTATATATATACAAAAGAACTCATAATAAGGTATATTGTGTTTATCTTTTTATACAGATCAGATGACTTGACAGTCAGAACAAGATAATACAAATGAATGATAATATGTGTAGATAATAAATGTAAAAAACTTTATAGGCATGCACTGGATAAATCTATTACTGACAACATGGGAATTTGACAAAAAAAGCCCCAGTGTTAAATATTTTATCTCCACAATGACTCTGTGAAACTCTGTTGATTGACAAAAGAAACAGTTATTCCCTATCTGGAGGAGGTAATTTCTAAATATACTCAGTTCTGAATGGGTTGAACATCCAAGTCCTTGAAAGAAAGCACACACCAAGAAAAAGAAAATTTTATTATTTTTTTTTCTGCAATCGTAGATATAGTCCCAACAAGTCATGAATCTACTAACAGCATGTAAAATTTTCCAGTCTATGGACACACACTGACACTTCGGATATGCACAGGATCACAAATATTTTTAGAAGGATATTCTTCCTTTAACTACTTTGTCTCCTTTCAATTAATCACTGAAGATGGATTCAGCTTTAGATTAGAGAGACACAAATTTAAAAGTCTAAATGCAGCTGTCTGTCTAACCACCCAGCAAGTTCAATGAAGATCTAGGTAGCAAAGCTTGTGGAGCCCTGAGAATATTCTGTTGATGAAATGTAGGTGCCTGCTTTAATGGGACATACCTTCCTGACCTCTACTGCCTGAATAGGCTGACTCCCCCTTAATTGTAAAGTAAGCTAGGCAGCTCTCGAAGCTGAACATCTTCACTATCAGGTTACTAGTTACAGACTCCCTCTTTCCCTGGTACAATAGTTTCTAATTCTCTTCTACAGCTTCAGCAAGTGTGAAGAAGCTAACTGTGTTATGAAGTTTCATGACAAAACTCACAAAATTTATACTGTTCTTCAGGAAAGATGAGGAATAATTGCAGAGAGCCTAAAGAAGATGTCCAAAGGAAAGATGCCTCAATAAGGCTTAATTAGGTCACAGGGTGCTACAGTGGCAAGCAGATCAATATGTCCTCCATGCTGTTGTGGTGAAAGCAGGAAACAATTGAAGTGAAGCAAGAATTGTCAGTTCTGCTTTAAATTGTTGTTCCGACGAATGGCTTGAATCTAAGCTTAGTATTACCATGAACTTTTAATCACCTATGTTTGTCATGTTGGATTAGTTTTAGTCTTTGTACTGATAACATTTATCTGGAGCTGAATCCCTTAGAAATCTATCTTAAAAGGCAGGGAAAAAAAATAAAATAAAAATAAAGAGATATAATGTAGTATTACTGAAATAGATATTTATTTCCACAATAGAACTTGAATGACTACTGTCTCTCTTTGGACCTCATATGTTCTTAAAACAACGTTACATTGTCATCAAAATTTAAAAAGTAACTAAAATTAGTATAAATTATAACTACAGTTAACATTTTTTTCTCTATTTGATCCCATGTCTATTCGTAACCTCTGCAACAGGAAATTCTAGTTAATATGGTTTCCAATGCAGTCAGAACACTTTCCCACAGAATATGGGAATATATGCTATTATCTTGCCTGTTTGTCATTGGCATATTCTGATTTGTGACTTGCCTTTCATGTTGCTGTTGTTCTGCCTGTACAGACACAGTCTGTGTCTTGAATTATGCAATTTAGAAACTGTTGTTCAATTATTTCAGAGACATTAGTATTACTAAATAGGTTTTGTCATCTCATTTACATCATTTTGTGTGTTTGCTGTCAAATGCATGCCTGGGACTTTCTAAGCCATTCTATTTTACAGAACAACTGTCAACATCAACAAAGTTATCTGTGCTAAGATACAGATGTCCATATTAAGAAGTAAATGTCCTCTTGTGCTACAGGTTGTACAAAATAATGTATTCACATCTCCCATTTTATTAGTGTATGGACAACGGTGCAATTTTTTCCCCACAACAACCATGTTGTTCTTGTTTATAAATAAATACTGCATTTTAGTTATGGAGCCAATGTATTCATTACAGTTTTGCATATGTAGGCACAATAATGATATTTACAGGAGTTTTGCTGCAGACATTAGGAAGTTTAATGAATGTTGCACCACAACACAACACAGCCTGGATTTACATATGATAGAACATAGAATTATTATATAATCAACTACATTTATAGAAATGCATCTTTTAAACATTATAAGCTTCATAAATAGTTATATTTGAGGTTCTGAACTACTTAACAAAGCTACTATTTAAACCTTTCTTTTAAATTAGTGTTAAAGCTAAAATTGAAAATAGAATAGAGCAAAAGGAAATTACATGAGAAAGTATACTTTTTGTCAGTTTTTCACACTGACTGGACATAAGCAACACATATTTCAAATAATAAGCCATCTAAGTTAAAACTAAAATTCTGATTCTGTATAAAACCCTGACTTTGCATTCACATGGATGAACAAAGGTAGAAGGTATATGAATTATTTTTGTTTACTAAAATAATGGTCATTATCAGCACATAATTTTCACTGTAAGATTGTGTCTTTTTGTTGTATGCACCATGTAACAAGATTCTTCTACAGGTGTCTCATTCTCTTAATTTCCAGGCTTTCATGTCATCCTTTTCACTGGTTAACTTGAACAAAATGTGTAACATTATATCAAATATCTCTTCAGTGGAAGGAATGACTGCACCATTTTCATTTTACAGCTACATGATGTGACTTGCCTAAGGGGCCTCAAAAAGCCAGAGGCCATTCTGCTTTAACAGTCACTGGATGACTGAATAAAACAGAAAAAAAAAGTCTACTTATGGCATGAAGTTCTGTATTAGAATTTGAATTAATGTATTCAGAAAAATTCTGCTCTGGACTCAGTTTTAAAAGGCAAGAAGGCCAAATCATGACAAGGTTGAGTACTTTCTTTGCAGCCCTGAAAAGGTTAACCATCTTGTGGGCATGGACTATAATTTGGAACAGATTAACTCTATAAAAATTAGCTATTTAATTGATATAAACTTTTCTGGGTATTATTCTATGAGCAGCAGAATGTTTCTTATATGTGATACTACACTGGAGATTTCTAAATTTAGAGAGAAAACAGTTATGCGAAAACACTTTTTCGAGCACCACTGGTACTTTTTGAAATCAACTTGTTAGCTCTTGGTCTCATTTGTGTCACAGATAATCAATGCTGAATTTACTGTTTTTGCTGTAGGAATTCACATACACATTTCCTATCTTTGTAGAAGTACCATAGCTCCAAATATAGAAGGATTTTATAATTCTAGTACACTTTACTCTCCTCCATTTTAAGATGGAATATTAAGCAATAAATAATTTAAAATCAGGTGGTTAAGAATAGAAGATTCAGAAGTCAGCAGGATGTTTTGCGAAAGGGCACTGTAGGATATGGTTGGGTTTTATTTCTTCACCCATGGTCTTATTGACAGTTGCTTTGTATTAAACTCATTAGAAAATGAAACATAATTGGAATAGGGATAGGAAATCAAGTTTTTTCATTTCAGCTTAAATGTCATAACTCTAAGCTAAAAAGACAAGTTAACATTTTCTTTCTTTTGCTGGCCTGGTAAATTTTGACATATTCTGCTAATACAACAGGTTCTTTAGAGAGAAGGAAGGTGTTACTACCCGTTCTTCTCCCCAAATGACAGCCTCCAGTTTAGTGCTTAAGTGACTGCCATGAGGATGACAAATGTACATTTGCGATCTTTCATGTATGGAGGGAAACTGAAGCTCAGGTTTTCATCTTATAAATAGATAACTTCAACCTGTCAAGTTTGCTTAATGGTACTTCATAATCTTTCATCAAAAACATTTCAGAAGTATGCAGCTGCCCCAACTACATTTTCTGTGTTATATTATTTCTTAAGTTGGGTTTTTCAGTAGCAATTGGGCGGATGCTAAATTGTTCAGGATTTCAAACTTGGAAAATATTATTAATAGCAACTGTAGTGCCTGATTTATTATAATTTCCTTTTACATAATTTACAGATGAGTAGGCATCACAATATTAGATTTTGATACCTACTTTCTGTTTAAATCTTTGCTATCATCTGTCTTTTCTTCCATTTCCTATATAAGAGAGATCTAGTCCCAAGAGTAAAGAGAAATTGTGGCTATATAAAGCTACCTAATTTTACCATTTCATAGCCAATGAGGCTTTATTTTTAAAAACAGCAATCACCAGAGAAGTAAATGTAGCTCACTGTCCTGGTTTGGGTGAAAACAGGACTAATTCTGTTCAGTAATTTTACTTTTCAGTTCAGTATTTCTAATTAACAGC